>REGM01000048.1:355086-396365 GCA_004194415.1 Aurelia aurita
AATTCTTATGGTTAAAGTAAATCAACGGAGTTAAAAACAACTTAGCTAGGGGGACTGGGTCCATCTAAATATAACCTATTGTCTCCAATGTTCTCGATCGATGAAAACAATAGGAAGTTAAGTCGCACGTGCCGTTCTTTTGTGCTATGTTTTGACTAGATCGCTATAAGTCCGTTCATTTACTCTAAAGTTTCTTGTAGAGTTTCTTAATTTCATAAAAGTGAATTTCACAATCGTAAACATATAATGGCTTGGTAATGCACTTCTTGCATGAAAACACTTCGCAACTCATAAGCTAAAACTGAAAAAGTTTCTTAACTTCGAATTGACCCCTGATGGCTTCTGGTATAGCTCCTTGATTCGCTGGAAGAGGCTAATACATTTTCTTATAAGCGGCTTCTTTCATAAAGTGTATATATCAGTAAATGCAACACAAAAAGTATCTATCACATTTAACTTTGTATTCCGTTCCGCCGTTCCGTTCCGTCGTTCCGTTCCGCCGTTCCGTTCCGTCGTTCCGTTCCGTCGTTCCGTTCCGTTGTTCCGTTCCGTCATCCCGTTCCGCCGTTCCGTTCCGCCGTTCCGTTCCGTCGTTCCGTTCCGTTGTTCCGTTCCGTCGTTCCGTTCCGTCGTTCCGTTCCTGGTTTTAAAGATAGCCAATAACTTTCCCTGAAAACGAGGAGGCTATCTCTAAAATATGGAATATGGAATTATGGAATGGTAAGACAATACACTGGAATTTTAAGTACTTTTACGCAAACAATGAAAGACTCATTACACAAAGGCTCATTCAAACTGTCCATTGAAATGAAATGCTGACGCACGCACTACACGAAATTGAGCTTCACTGCGCAGACTATACCTTTTCCTGAGAGGAATATAGTCTGTACGCAGGCTAGCGATGCAGGATTAAACTCGCAGATCACCATAATATGTTAAGAAACTTGTGTACTGGAAAAAATTGTTGTTTGTTTTTAGTCTAAACAGTCCAAAGCATATTTACGCGTGTGGTCTTGTATCACTATGGTATCAATCAGTATTATTTGAGCAAGGTCTAAAACGAGGCATGGTTTTATGAAATTGATCATGAAATGTGATAACTTATTTGAACTCCAATGATTAAAATGTAGCAGTACTACAGTAGTATCACAGTAGTAACAATAGCACTACAGTAACTGTAGTGTATGCTTTCGTTCGTCATCTAAAGTTTGCACTTTTTCCCAGAGAATTTTTGTATTTTGCTGACACTTTTTTGGCTGATTTTGGCTGAGACTTTTTGCTCATAGCTCATAAAAGTTTGGATCTCAGGGAAATGTTTGCAATATGATTTATAGAAATTACTAAATTAAAAATTGCTTTCTGGAGATTTCTCTGTTTATTAGATCAAAAAGGAAGTGATAAAAAAAGGGAAGCATTTTTGGCTGCGACCCTAACACAAATTTTCTCCCCATGACCCTCTGAGTACTGTCATAGAAGAAGTTTGGATCTAAGAAATTTGGGCTCGATATGACTTATAAAAATCACAAAATTGTATTTAACTTCCTACCTGGGTGATTTCTCCTTGATTTCTCGATTTATTTTGACCAACAGGGAAATGAGTGTTTTTGGCCCCTGACCCCAACGAAAATTCTCTTCCAGTGAAGTGATCCTGTGACCTTAGAAGACAAAAGAGGAAAACAAAGGCTTTGTAACATAAGATCACGTGTCAAAAGAACCGAAAAGGAGTTTAGAAACCTGCGCCGAAGAGAAAGTAGCGGCGGGGTCATGCTGAAGAAATTCAAAACATCATATTATTGGAAGACAAACCGAAACAGCGAAGGATATTACTTGAGTAGTTTATTTTGATATCATCGTTTTATTTAAATATTCACTCAAAATATTCGCAAGGCCTCGCTGTGAATAGTTTACGCATCGACATGTCACGAGCAGTGGAGTGGGCCTAAACTGGAGAGTGGATTGCAAAATTGGGCGGCACGCAGGGAAGTCTGGTGACTCCTACCTGATCCCCCTGATCAGTAATTCTTCGAACGATAGCGGAAGGTGATACGCACTGTGAATTCCTGTTTAAAGTCATGCTCAGTGTTTTGTCAAAGTCCTGAAATTTTATTTTGAGAGAAAAGACATCTCACGATGGCAGGATCAAGTGTAAAGGTCGCCGTTCGAGCAAGACCTTTCAACAAGAGGTATGAAAGAAAGGGTCTTTCTTTTAGAGAAATTATTTTTATTTTTATCAAATGCTCTTTTGTTTTCTTTTACTTGAGAGATTATATATTATGGTGCAAGCCTGATAAGGTGGAACAACAATATATTATTTATTTTCCTCAAGACTTGAAGACACGATTTTTTCGGAATAAAATCGAAAATGAAGCAGGTGAAAAATGTGAAAAATTTCACTTTCATTTGAAGAGTTTCAGTAGAATTTTCAAAAGGTCAGGCATGACAACATTATTGCACAGGAATTGAGTAAAAGCAGGTAAAAGCAAATGTTTGTGTTTATTTGGTCGTTATGAGCGGCATCGTTTGTTTTGGAAGAAAATTTCACTTGGAAGAATTTCCCAATATTTCCAAATGTTACGCTCCTTCATTCAATATTTTACAGAAATTAAGCAATACCAAATCTGGCTACTTCTGGCTATCCAAAGTTTTAATAGTTTTGACACTGTTTTGTTACTTGTTCGGAAATAATTGAGATAAAGATTAACCTTGGTGGTGAATTTTTTGATAATTTAGATTTCTGTGGGTTTTTGGAATTTTTCTATATTGTTTTGAGGTATGTTATCAGAAGAAGGTTTGTGGGGGTTCCTTTGATGTTGTTATGGTTGAATACAGTCTCTGCTAAGTTATAAAAAGACAAGATATTTGTTTATTGTAACCAAGTTTCAAATGTTTCAAAGTTTTAAATGAATAAATGAGCTGGTAATTTAGTGTATAAAGTTTTGCAGATTTATCCGGGCCAATTCTATATCTTAGTTGATATTTTATTATCAGTACTTCAGTTTGCTCAAAATTAGCAGGTTATTGGCATGGCCATTAATGCTTTCATAAGCTGCAGTGTTGACAGTTGAAAAGATTAAGTATCTAATTAAAACTTTTTAACAGCAAATTTATTATACATCAACACCATAAGAATAATGAGTTCTTTTCTTTCTTTTAAGTAGGTGATAGCAATGCTTTGTCATCATTCTTTTATTGCCAAACAATTGGCAGGTTGTTTCACAATGCACAATTCAAGGTCAACTATATAATTATATATTTTTTCTGAAAACATGGCTCAGGCTGCCAGATTTGATTTCAAAACTTAGTTTCCATGTCATTAATTTCAAACTGTTTGCTGTCCATCATCATAGTAAAGCTAGGGAGTCCTGGTTGGAAAACTTGCATTCACTTACAATTTTACACAACTGTATCAAAGGTTGCTGCTCACAGCTAGAACAAAAGGTTCTCACCTCACCACAGAGAACAAAAGGTCTATTGTTACTTTTATGACTCTCACAGCTTTTTAAACTCTAGTTGCAACTCACACCTTTTAATCTATTTCATAGGCTGCCAGGTGTAGGCCGAATCATGCATGTTTTTCAACTTGGTCGGGAGTGTTTTTGCAGTAGTTCTTCTGAGGTTGGATTCAATTGGTAATTTCCAATAAATTCAAATATTATTGCCCCAGACTCGATAAACTTTGCTTCTTCTGGTGCATATGCAATCATATGTAGTTAGTTTTAACTGATATATACATTTTTCATGAATCATTATCTATCATCATCGTTCATTGCTTTATTTGAAAACCAAAATAAAATTTTTGTCCAAATGGGTTAATTTTTCACCCTTTGACTGATGAAATATTTAGATGCTAGGTGCCCATTTAGGAGTGCCAAAAACCACATAACTGAATCAAAATAGAGAGGAAACTGACAAAACTATAATGAATGATTGATTGGAGAAATCTGAATTACTCGCTTGATAAAATGGAAAACTAATGAAACAATTGCTTTTAGAAAGGCCAACTGATTACAGTTTTACAATAAATCTCCTCCACTGCATGTGAACCAAGAACTGCAAAATCATACTTGTGGAAGAAAAAAAAACAAAAAACTGATGTCAAAAAGCTCAAAATCTGCAAATTTCAAAAGAATAACAGCCCCCCCCTCTTTAACAGACGATTGTTTCCAGTAATGCAAAACTAAGCCTGATAGTACTATGGAGCAATCTCCCTGATATTATACCCACAGTCAGATGTACGGCAGTATGACTAGCAGAAAGGGTGCTATGAATGGCAAGACTTAGAGGACACAAATTCTTAGTTCAAATATAGTGTGTTGAAGTGCTGATCCAAAGAGTTCACCCCAGAAAAATTCACAAGTTGGTGGCATTGATTCTCCTGTCAAAGTGGTACATGTTATTATTTTTATATTTATGTGTCACAATCCTCTCTCAGTTTTCATATTTTGAAATTCTATATTTCAGCATGTTTATATTACACTCCTGAACATGCTGTTCTACTGTCTGGGAATAGAAAAGCCAAGATACAGCCCTTTTCTTTCATTTTTTTTTATCACTCTACTTGTCGGATTTTTTCGTGATTTACAGGTCCACCTTTAAAAGATTTTGTCCGAGAAATGATGCGCTGAGCATGAATTTAGTAACGATCGAGGATAAATGATGACATGAATTTTGAATCTGCAGCATCATTTTGATTCATATTCACTACATTTGAAGGATTCAAGGTTAGATTGCAAAATAATTCCAGATCTTGGTTATTGAAGGAGTACATCGGTCATTTAACGCATGATTTGAACGCATGTTCCTACAACTTGCGTTGTTGCTGTTGTTATTGTTGCTTTGTCGTCGGAAAATTTTGGTTCTTTGCCCCCCTATGAATTCATGGCTGGTATCAGCCCTGAGATCACCAGAGGCAGTCAACTGCAGTAGATCTTTCCAGGTCACAGAACTGAGGAGCTCTAATGTTTGTTTAGTCTGGATTTGTTTACTCTTTGTTTCCTTGTATTTACTTGCATACTGAGATGCAAAAACGTCATCGTTGGCATTGCTGTTTGATATTTTCATTTCTGTGTTTTCATGTACTTTGAAAAAAACTATTGTTTTTCCACGGCCTGAGGCTTTCCTGTTCATTGCAGCAGGTCAGGCCTTCCTTTTCGAAAATTTCGTGCATAGATTTCAGGCTAACTCATTGAGGTCACTGGAGTGGCACTAGAATGCGAAGGAGACGAACGTTTGAGGTTCATATATTGAAGTTTGAGTTTGGAGGTAAAGACTTTGGGATCCCGTCAAGCCCTTTCCTTAGCGCCAGGACACGCTCTTGTTGTCAACGAGAAGCTTGACCCGCCAGCCTCTCCATCGCCATTCTACTTGAAGAACAACCCTTTAACTCTTGGTGGGTGTGGCTTGTGCGATTTCCTAAATCTTACAATAAAGTTTCAAATGAACTTGCTTGCATTGAGCAACCCTCCTTCACTCCTTTGATTAACCGTGCAGCCATACACACTATTTTCAGTATTTCTCCTGACTCAGGAGATGAAGGTCATTTGTAAGATTTTGCATCTTGAAAGAATCTTTCATTTGAATTTTCTTCATATCAGGCTTCGTGTTTTCTAATTGACATTGACTCATATTTACAACTTGCGGAGCTGTCTGATCTTTTCACGTTGCAAAAACCTGTTATTCAAGGTCAACTATATAATTATATATTTTTTCTGAAAACATGGCTCAGGCTGCCAGATTTTATTTCAAAACTTAGTTTCCATGTCATTAATTTCAAACTGTTTGCTGTCCATCATCATAGTAAAGCTAGGGAGTCCTGGTTGGAAAACTTGCATTCACTTACAATTTTACACAACTGTATCAAAGGTTGCTGCTCACAGCTAGAACAAAAGGTTCTCACCTCACCACAGAGAACAAAAGGTCTATTGTTACTTTTATGACTCTCACAGCTTTTTAAACTCTACTCGCAACTCACACCTTTTAATCTATTTCATAGGCTGCCAGGTGTAGGCCAAATCATGCATGTTTTTCAAATTGATCGGGAGTGTTTTTGCAGTAGTTCTTCTGCAGTTGGATTCAATTGGTAATTTATAATTGATTCAAATATTATTGCCTTGCCCCAGACTCGATAATCTTTGCTTCTTCTGAATTATATGCAATCTTATGTAGTTTTAACTGATACGTTTTTCATGAATCATTATCATCATTGTTCATTACTTTGTTTGAAAACCAAAATAAATTTTTTGTCCAAATGGGTTAAAAACCACATAACTGAACGAAAATAGAGAGGAAACTGACAAAACAACTAATAAATGACAGATTGGAGAAAGCTGAATGACTCGCTTGATAAAATAGAAAACTAATGAAACAATTGTTTTTAAAAAGGCCAACTGATTGCAGTTTTGCAATAAATCTCCTCCACTGCAGGTGAACCAAGAACTGCAAAATCATACCTGTGAAAGGAAAAAAAAACAAAAAAACTGAAGTCAAAAGGCTCAAAATCTGCAAATTGCAAAAGAATAAAAGCCGCCCCCCTCTTTAACAGAAGATTGTTTCCAGTAATGCAAAACTAAGCCTGACAGTACTATAAAGCAAAACAACTAATAAATGACAGATTGGAGAAATCTGAATGACTCGCTTGATATAATGGAAAACTAATGAAACAATTGCTTTTAAAAAGGCCAACTGATTGCAGTTTTGCAATAAATCTCCTCCACTGCATGTGAACCAAGAACTGCAAAATCATACCTGTGAAAGGAAAAAAAACAAAAAAAACTGAAGTCAAAAAGCTCAAAATCTGCAAATTGCAAAAGAATAAAAGCCCTTCCTCTTTAACAGAAGATTGCAAGATTGTTTCCAGTAATGCAAAACTAAGCCTGACAGTACTATAAAGCAATCTCCCTGAGATTATACCCACAGTCAGATGTGGATGTACAGCAGTATGACTATCAGAAAGGGTGCTATGAATGGCAAGACTTAGGGGAAACAAATTCTTAGTCCAAACATAGTTTGTTGAAGTGCTGATCGAAAGAGTTCACCCCAGAAACTCACAAGTTGGTGGCATTGATTCTCCTGTCAAAGTGGTACATGTTATTATTTTTGTATTTATATATATGTGTCACAATGCTCTCTCAGTTTTCATATTTTGAAATGCTATATTTAAGCATGTTTATATTACACTCCTGAACATGCTGTCCTACTGTATGGGAATAGGAAAGCCAAGATACAGCCATTTTCTGTCATTTTTCTTGAAGAACAGGTTACCAGTCAACTACAGTAGATCTTTTCAGGTCACAGAACTGATGAACTCCGATGTTTGCTGAGTCTGGATATGTTTACTCTTTGTTTTCCTTGTATTTACTTGCGTACTGACGTGCAAAAACGTCAACGTCGGCATTGCTGTTTGATATTTTCATTTCTGTGTTTGCGTGTACTTTTTAAAAGAACTAATTGTTTTTCCACCGCATGAGGCTTTCCTGTTCATTGCAGCAGGTCAGGCCTTCCTATTTCGAAAATTTCGTGCATAGATTTCAGACCAACTCATTGAGGGCACTGGAGTGGCACTAGAATGTGAAGGAGACGAACGTTTGAAGTTCATATATTGAAGTTTGAGTTTGGAGGTAAAGACTTTGGGATCCCGTCAAGCCCTTCCTTAGCGCCATGAAACGCTCTTGTTGTCAACGAGAAACTTGACCCGCCAACCCCTCCATCCCCATTTTACTTGAAGAACAACCCTTTAACTCTTGGTGGGTGTGGCTTGTGCGTTTTCCTAAATCTTACAATAAAGTTTCAAATGAACTTGCTTGCATTGAGCGACCCTCCTTCACTCCTTTGATTAACTGTGCAGCCATACACACTATTTTCAGTATTTCTCCTGACCCAAGAGATGAAGGTCATTTGTAAGATTTGCATCTTGAAAGAATCTTTCATTTGAATTTTCTTCATATCAGGCTTCGTGTTTTCTAATTGACATTGACTCATATTTACAACTTGCGGAGCTGTCTGATCTTTTCACGTTGCAAAAACCTGTTGTTTCCTAACGCGATCGTGGCTTCGTCGATGATTGCCCGAATGCGATTTAACGGTCTTATCTTTTGAGTTTTATGAGTTTTTTTGAGAGGTCTTCATGGACACGACCATAAGGTCAACGCTATAAAGAAGATTTGTATTTTTGTAAATTATGGATTCCGCAGATCTGTGGATCTCTCTCCGTTAATTTTGTGCTGATGTATTCAATGTTGTGTATAACTCCGGGAGAATTGTAAAACTTCGTGCCAGTTTATGTATTGAGGCTAATAGACCGTATTAAAGTAACCAAGGCATCGTTTACAGAAATGCAAAACCTGACGGACGCTAAGGAGGCGAGTGGGTGAAGTTGCCCCTTTCTCCAATTTTAAGGAAAAATGATGTTTTATAAGAAAACAATTTGGATAGAAACAATGCGATTTAGCTGAAAATAGCTTCATCCCCCAATATTCAGGAAACCGACATTGATGCAAATAATTTCTTATCGTTTAAAAATGCGATACATGATCAATTCAGTTCAGAAATGAAAGCTATGTCCTGGTGGAATTTTGGGGAATTTCTAACTCTCCTTTTTGGAAAAGGAGATACTTTAGGGATGCACCGTGTCTTCGTGTACTCATAGTGTTCTCTGTTGTATTCGAGAATTATTGATTCCAAAGTCAAAAAGCTATCGCAAGAAGGAAATCTTCATTTGGTAGATTGGGCTTTGCTTTCCAGGGCGCTATTCATCTGTATCATGTTCAGTTTTATGCCATTTTTTTGCTCAAAAGATTTTCGTACGGCTTCTAAAGTTGTTTTAAAAGGTTTTCATTTTGGAAAGTTTTAAGTCAATGTTTTCATCTGAGATTGAAATTGAAGAACCCACTTCTCTCCCGGCCTTTTACTTAAGAGTTCGCTGCCTTGTGTTTAGTTGTGTGGCTGGATGGACGTAATGAAATCTCCCAATGTTTCATCTTCCTTTCCTATGCCTCCCACTTTCTTTCTTCATCTTTCCCGGCCTGTTCTTCTCTAAAACCTACCAGGTTAACAAATTTGCGTTTGAAGGTTGTGTTGTTGTTTGCCGAAAAGCGGAAAATGCGAAGCCAAAGTTTTGCTAAGTTTGGGAACTGTTATTTTCAAACATATACCACAGTAGATCAATAATAAGATATGCTGAAGATAATCGTTCGCTCGTGGAATAGTGCTTTACCAAAGAAATATTTGGTGTTATTCATCTGCGTTTTTATTGAGAACATTTGAAATTGAATACTGCTTTATGTTGATAAGTTTGTGATTTCTATTCGCATTTAGCCAGATGTCCTTTTCGACTGTTTTTCTTAAAACAATCACAGTTAGATATACGTATGTAACGAACGAAGTTACTCACAGGAGAGCTTTGTCGGAAGTACAGAGTCCTTGCCGCCCGGCGCACATCTTGTAGTGTATGTAGCTTTTTTGAGGAACGGTGCTTATGGTGTTTAGAACTCCAGAAACTGTTCGACCTACAAAAAGACGTGACTTGTTGAAATTTCTTCGAGTTGGATTACACTTGAAACTAAATTGAATAACAATTGAAAACTAAGTTAAGACTTTTCCGTTGACAGCAAAATTAGCGAAATGAATGCAAAAAGAAGGAAGGCTATAAATAAAAACTTCCTGAATTTTTTTACATTTTTAAAAAGGTTAATAATGTTGTTTATCTATAAAAAAACACTACCACCCCTTTTAAAAATGTGTGAAACATCTAAATACAACGCTAGAACCCTTCCTTGCAGTATTTACTTGATTTTGGCACTTTTAGAGAACAAAGAAAGTGCTGTTTTTTAAGCAATCATTTTTTTGACTTTCTTGTGCAATAAAGCAGCAACCACTTGTCAGATTGGCTAAAAAAAGGTCGCAAACTCAAAGTTGAAGCCTATTCTATGCATCGGTATCAAAAACGGAAAAATAGAAGTTACAGTTCCTCCGCAGCTGCCGCACAAATGGGGCACAGTTTTTGTGACACCCTGTAGAACAAGTTATTGATATAATATGATATGATAGAAGACATAAAAAGATATTTTCCTATCATCTTTATTCAAACAACAGTGATAGCATTTTTCCTTTTTCTTTTCTAGGGAAATTGAAATGGGTGCACAGATGATTCTGTCAATGGAGGATGATACGGTCAAGATTATCAATAAAAAGGTAATTTTGATTTTCAGGACTCAGGGCGACAGACAAAATTCTTATTTTCAAGCCTCAGGGTGGTAGACAAAGGCACCATTGCGACTGAAGGGTTAAAGCCCTATCAGTCTATTTCTCCATAAGACCAGCACGCGCTTTAAATAACGCGGTAGTTGTTGTTCTTACAGCAGTTTTGTTCCTCCCTGTGTCCCTGTGCCCGATTTTCCTTGTATCCCTGCGTCCTGCAAATGTGAGAACAAAAACAACCTTCACAGGCACTGGGACACAGGGAGAAGCAAAACTGCTTAAAGTGAATGTCCTGAGCTATAAGGCGCCCGCCTATGAATAGGATAAAGAAAAACTAACACACCCCATTTTTTCTTTTTCTTTGGCTTTGCTTTCTTTGCCCACTTGCTGGATTATCAAATACAATAGGTTATTTATATACCTACGTGATCTCATCTTTTAACTCGGGTTATTCCCTTTAAAGCCATGAGTCCAGCGAGAACTGATGGTGGTCATGAGCCCTTTGTACGACACATGTAAATTGAATGGGCTCCTCGCTGTTTCGTTTTATCTCACAAACCTTATGATGTCCTGTTCTCTCATACATGATGATTACTCATTACTGTAAAGAAAGTAAGAGAGCTCGTTGCTATCACGAGGAGTTGTGCCCTTCGTTTACTATTTCCACCGCGCGAACCATGCTCCACTATTTGTTTCACTATATGTTTTGAAACCACCCACATCGTAGTCTGAAGCACAATCGCTGTTCCTTCACATTATCTTAACCATATCCTAACCACGCTTATTTTAGCATCCTTACGAAAAGTAAAAACAAATAGTTTATCTCCCTAGCGTCGCTTTTGTTGTGAATACTAGCAGTGGACCTGCCCGAGCTTAAGATTTCTTGTAGCCTTGTTGATTGATTTAGATAACCACGGCTTTTCAAACGTTGTTGGTTTGGAGAATTTTATTGCTATCTGGAATGGAAATTAGCTGATTTAGAGAGGATGATTTCGTGCTGTTTGAAAGGTTTCTATCGATGAAGTGGTTTTTCAACTGTTCGCTTTACTTCAGTACTGTTTGACGAAATCAGGAGGTTTTTGATTATTTGAAAAGCTTATTCATTTTCTTCAAGCAAGCGTTTTTAGCGCTTGGACAAGTTCTGCTTTTACGAAATCGTTGCAAAGATTTTGCGTCTTTTACGAAACTGTCTACTAGTCCAGCATCAAAATTAGAATAATCAAATCCCGCAAAGTTGAATTAATCAAATTTGTCGCATTGCCACGCTTCATTGTTATCTGGAATGCGTCAAGAATAACGCTTCAAGTGTTAAATCAGCTAAGGCCTACATATACAATTTCTAACACTAGCTTGTGTCAATGGTAGTGGTATTATCTAAGGCGAAAGCCACGAGAATGGACGATTGCGCTAAAGATGGCGTCCGGGTTTTTTTTACCATGATCCTCTGCGTCTCAGGTGAACCGTTCAATGTAATTAATCCAAAATGTGATGATTTCCATATGATTATGGAAAAAATTTTTGACGCCATCTTTACACTACAGTGCAATCGTCTATTGAACTCATTGCCTTCTTTGATTGAAGGAAGGAGAACCAAAACTTCTAGGCCATGTTAAACATTCCGACGAAGAAACAACCAGCTGTAGCACCCAGCATTGCATTGACACCTTTTTCTTGATAAATGTTTACACTTGCATTACAAGAGGATCTGTTTGCGTTACTCACAGTAAAGTGTCTTTGCTTATGCGTCATAGACAGTTAATTGGAAAACAATATTTAAGAATTCCGCCTTGTTAATAACAATATTTCTTCATTGGTTTTAGTTAAGTTGCAGGTGAGTATGGGAATTCTTACAGATGATGCCATGTGCGGCTTTTGAATATTCAGTTGTTTTGAAAACGTTTGTAGGTTTTCGAAAACAGCTCAAGCTTCTATTAAATTTCAAGAAAAGTATCCCGCAAGGTGTCTGGTTTCAGAAAAATAAGTCTAGGGTTCCTTTCAAATGTAGCTTACCCACCTGCTGGAAAATGGTATGCTATTGCTAGGATTCCTAAGGAGATTTAACGGTGACGATTTCGTTTCCAAGAGTACTTA
Organism: Aurelia aurita; assembly: GCA_004194415.1. Taxonomy (NCBI): domain Eukaryota; kingdom Metazoa; phylum Cnidaria; class Scyphozoa; order Semaeostomeae; family Ulmaridae; genus Aurelia; species Aurelia aurita. The sequence goes on from REGM01000048.1 coordinate 367,372, forward strand.
GGCAGGAACCCTCAACTCAGGAGTCGAGGCTGTGCGCAGGCTAAGGCAGGACCGCATTTAGCCATTTGTTATTTCATTATAATGCTCTTTAGAAGATGTCTTGAAATTCAAACTTAGAAGTTTTGAAATTTATTACATGACGAATAACTCGAGAGAAGTTAAACTTGGGCTCTGCTCTACTGGCATTTAGAAATGTTCTTTTTAATTCCCGTTATTTATACGGAACTCTAATGCATATTATTGATATCAAATTGACATAGCATGCAGCATTCTCTCATATCGATCCTGTTTACTTTTCTTTGATAATGAAAGGATGAAACATCTTCTCGAATCAGAGCTACCGATTTACCCCCTTGGTTTCAAGCGAACTTTGACATTTAGAGATTCTCCTTTCAATATTCGTTATGTATACTGGAAAGTATAAAGACAGGCTTCAGAAAAGCCTTTATTTTTTCAAAGTTGAATTGACGTTGGGTACGCTGATATAGTGCATTTAACTTCGTACAAGAGGAAAAAGGGGATAGAAAGCGTTCTAATTTCATATTAGCGAATCAGAGTGCCTGCTAAAGTTTTCGTATGGTCAGTAGAAAAGGCCCACGGAGCTTTGTTCTGTCGGCGAAGAATACTGTTTTAGCCTTGATGAACAATGCTTCCAAGGACTTTATTGGGTGCTTCGATTGGCTAATTTGAAATTAGGGGCCCTTTTTTTATTCTCGTCTCTGCTCTTTCGTATCCCCTGTGAAGATTTGCTGTGACCCGTATCAGACAAAAATACCTAAAAATGGTGCCGTCCCTCTCTTACAGAAATTTGCCTACACAATAGTAGCATTTTGGACCTCTTGTGAGACACCTCAATTCGAACCAACGTCACGCGAAGATCTGCGTTTTCAGATAAATGGATTACGCATTCGCCATGCATGCCTTGTATGCATCACTTGACCTAAATAAAAGTCAGCTTTGTTGATTGTTTCACAAAGTCTACGAAAGCATATCTCGAATGTAGACTCAAGATTGCATAGAAGGCAGCTTTGTCAATAACAAGCATGTTTGTCATTAGAAAACTTTCCAAATATTTACCATGATGAAAAGAGCTTTTCTGGTTTTTCGATGCACCATTTATTGCATTAATCATCACTCGCTGTATTTTTTGTTTGTTGTTTTTGAGCCCTTCAAAGGCATTGCAAATTTAGTTGGTTTAACCCATTAAAATTTGTTCATAGGATTTGACGAATTTCTTTATCAATTATGGTTTCTAAGCTAGCAATCTAAGCTAACAATAGCGGACGTAAGGGATGCGTTGATGAAATTGTTGTGTTTATGAGATGCAATCAGAAAACTAAAATCTCTTTTCTTCGAAAATTAACCGACTAATGTCTGGCAAACTATCATTGTCCACGGGAAGTAAATGAAGGATAAAACTAATACAATTTTTCAGATCTTTTTCAATGAGGGTGCGACCAAAGGTTCTAATGAGGCCCAATTTTTGTTTTTTTTCTATATTGCTACCTAGCATCCGAAGGTAGTTTTTAGGACACTGAGAAGCCAAGCTTATCGAGCAATGTCCTGGTCCTTCCTCTTGATGTGACCACACCTCGCAATTCCTTTAGCCTGGAATTACAGAGAGTTGGCGACTCTCCTCACTCTACGTAGCAGGTGCGACAGGGCGGGGACTCGAACCACCAACCCTCTGGTTGGTAGTCAAGCGCGCTACCGTTGAGCCAGCCGCTTATCCAGGCCCAATTTGATCTTGTATTTAGTTTTTTTAATTTGCGTTTGAAAATCGAGGTTTTTTCCCTCAAGAATTCTAGTGAACTTTTTTAAAGATGATTTTTTATGTAGGGATGGCTCATTGGTTGCGCGCTGGCCTACCAATGTGAAGGTTGGTGGTTCGAATTACTTCCCTGGCAAGCCTGCTGCCTACAAGAGTGAGGAGATTCACCAGCTCTCTGTAATTGCAGGCGAAAGAAATGACGAGGTGTGGTCACATCGAGAGGAAAGACCAGGACACTGCGCCTTGATAAGCTTAACTTTTCAGTGATGGCTGCTAAAAACTACCTTCGGATGCTAGGTAGAAACAAACAAGTAAAGAATATTTGAAAGACGTTCTGAACATGCCATGTCTTGTATTTTCATAGGCCACCCCCGAATATTGTTCAAACGATACCAGTGATAATGGTTACGAGGCTGATTCGTACCAAATGCGTAATCTGAATTTTTAAATTTTTTTTAGCTGAAAACCGAATTTTCCATTGACAAGCACACAGTGAAAAATCCGTTCTTCGAGAAGCAATTCTCTTTCAATCATGCGTATTGGTCAGTGTCAGAAAAAGATGAAAATTGTGTCACGCAAGAACAGGTATGGATACAATCTTTTTTGTTTTCCCGGGTGACTGAAAAAACGGATGACGTTTGAAAGGCTACTGTTCCTGGAATATTAAAGCAATAATATTGGCAAACATCTTGATTGATATCGAATATGTAAACTTAGATTTAAAAATTTACGCGGCTCAAATCGGTCACTCCTTTCCGAAGTAACTCGACATTTGGAGAGGGCCCGTTCAAAACGTCTAGACAAAAACGGCTGAATCAAATTTCGTCAGTTTTCCTGTCTTACAGCAATGACAGTTAATACGTTATGTTATCTTCTTGGGAGGATGAAGTGCATTGGAATAATTTTGTTATGCTGGTTGCGATGAGCTTTTCATTGCCCCAAGAGACTAACACGTGCTGAAGTGTATCGAAGTCATTTCTGTAAGATAGAAAATTAAAGGAAATTTGATCGTGATGTTAGGTACACCACCACTACAAATTGCACGATCAATTTGCGTAAAAACCACAGCAAACAAACATATGCCCCTTTCATCCGTTTTGTTATACTTTGCAGCATGATTTTCTGCGGAATGTTATGTAAAATCGTAAAATCACCCTTAATCATCACCTCACTGAAATTTCTCAACGAAAAATCATACCAAAGCTTCCAACAATGAGATGGAAGTGTTTTCCGAGCAGTTTGGGTGTATTTTACATGCATCTTCACTTGCCAAGCTTCCACGAGAATCAAATATTCTGATTTGATTTGATTGATTTTATATTCTGCTACAAGTGTATCTTCGGATAAATGATCTTGTATCATTTCTATCTTTCTTAGATTTACAATGACCTGGGTGCTGATGTAGTGAAATCGGCCTTGATTGGCTACAACGCGTGTATATTTGCGTATGGACAAACTGGTGCAGGGAAAACATTTACGATGATGGGTACTAGAAAGAAGCCTGGTCTTATTCCAAGAATCTCAGAGGTATGATTTGCATTTATAACAGTTCCTTTTGGACATATTTCAATTTTTGTCCTATTTTTGTGCATATTTCAGAATTGGAAATGACACTTTTCCTCCTCCGAAAGTTGAAAGGATGCAGACTTCCGGNAATGACCTGGGTGCTGATGTAGTGAAATCGGCCTTGATTGGCTACAACGCGTGTATATTTGCGTATGGACAAACTGGTGCAGGGAAAACATTTACGATGATGGGTACTAGAAAGAAGCCTGGTCTTATTCCAAGAATCTCAGAGGTATGATTTGCATTTATAACAGTTCCTTTTGGACATATTTCAATTTTTGTCCTATTTTTGTGCATATTTCAGAATTGGAAATGACACTTTTCCTCCTCCGAAAGTTGAAAGGATGCAGACTTCCGGCCAATAAATATGAGATAATTGTTCGAAAAAGACAGTTTGTTTGAAACATTGGGAATCTCCTGCTAATGGGCTAGACCTCTTTATCCACTCCTGGCATAATTACACAAATATTCTGCTATATAGCATGTTCTTATATCATTTAAATTTCACACATCTAGTCAATAAAATTTTGAAGATCAAAGTTAAAATATGTGGCAGTTTGATTTTAATAAGAATTTCAAGTTGTTATTTGCCACAAGCTTCAACTTTAAACTTTGAAGTTCCATTCAGTCGTTCCATTCCATCATTCCACATTCCATGTTTTAGAAATAGCCATATAAGAGTACCTATAACTTCATTCATATTCAGTGATGTCGTGATCAGATTTCAATGAATTGTATTATGTCATTGTCTGTACGATGTTCATCCCATTTAGGGCCATACGAGTGGTACACCGCTAGACTAATAGGCTAACTTATTCTTTGTAGAGAAAAGAAAGTTCCTGTACGCATTGCGCCTCTTTCATTAATTACACATAAATTTATAATGCGCTTTCTGATTAGCCAATTTCACATTCTCAACTTCTTGTTTTCTTCTCGAAATTTTCTACCGATTTTTCGGTAAAGCTTAGAAAGTTGTTAGAAAATTTTGATTTCATTTTCAAATTTATGTGATGAGCCGTTTTCTGCGCTGTTGAAGCCTGCTGTTGAATATTTCCTGGTGGTATATGAGTTAAGGATTGGTTTGAAAAGTGAAACAATCGTGAAAAATACTTCAATGGCACCCAATACCGCATTTGTCATTGAGGCCCCCTGGACCCAGGGCCTCTCGATTTAGGAAAGCGTTTGTATTTCGTGGAGGAGGAATCTAGAACAAACTTAGCCACGAGGCCAAGCAAGCCCCCTCTTTGTCTTCGTTAGAGAACATTTTAAAGCATTGTAGATAAATTATAATCGTAATTAGTTTTTTTTTAATTATTAGTAAATNCTACCGATTTTTCGGTAAAGCTTAGAAAGTTGTTAGAAAATTTTGATTTCATTTTCAAATTTATGTGATGAGCCGTTTTCTGCGCTGTTGAAGCCTGCTGTTGAATATTTCCTGGTGGTATATGAGTTAAGGATTGGTTTGAAAAGTGAAACAATCGTGAAAAATACTTCAATGGCACCCAATACCGCATTTGTCATTGAGGCCCCCTGGACCCAGGGCCTCTCGATTTAGGAAAGCGTTTGTATTTCGTGGAGGAGGAATCTAGAACAAACTTAGCCACGAGGCCAAGCAAGCCCCCTCTTTGTCTTCGTTAGAGAACATTTTAAAGCATTGTAGATAAATTATAATCGTAATTAGTTTTTTTTTAATTATTAGTAAATTTTTAATTTTGGCACGGCCCCCTGAAAATCAGTCCTACTGACTGACGGGGCTACCTTGCATAAATAATTTTAAAATGAAATGAAAGTGAGTGCCGCAAACTTTTAGAAAGCCATTTTAACTTTCATAAGATCCCCCAAACTGAAGCCACTTACTTGTTGTTCCTATTTTTATTGTTTTGTCGAGAAAAGATAACTAGCATATAAGACTCCATTGGTTGCTAAGTCGATAGAATGACTACTTCTGGGGCCCCAAGTTACTTTAGGTTGCAGGCCCCCTGGATTGTGAATGAGGCAATGATGGCACTGCAACATTCCATCATTCCTTAGCTAAGGTTTGAAAAATGTTATTGTGCAATGACCAGTGCTAGTTGAAAATATTTAGCAAATATTACCACCAACTTTCACTTCTTGAATAGCTGTCAATTTAATCATCGGTACGTAAATATTTCCTTGAAAGGACTTTTCATAATTTTCCGTAATTGTTTTCCTATCCGAAGGTTTATGAAGAATCCTTTGACAGTAATATTCTCATATTTCGTTCTTTCTTTTGTAGAATCTATTTGCAAAGTTTGAAAATCGAAATGAGACCTCTTACAGGGTTGAGATTAGGTTTGTTTATTCAATTGTTTTCCCCGTGATATTTGGGAAATGAATCACTTAAATATAAATATATTGATATCTAGCCAGAAGGTAGATGATTTCATAAATTTTGGAAGCCTAAAGTTCTCTAGTACTTGCTTTTATTCCAGCTTATTGTGGATCAATTATCAGATTTCGGAAAAACAGAATAGGTGTACATCCATGAAGCGGAGGAGGAATGTGTAATGTCACACCTCCCTTACGCTGAATTTCGTTTGAAAATGAAGAGCATTTGCACAGCACACGATTGCCCGCAACGCTGGGTGCCCTCTTCGCACATTCAGATCCACTACGAAAGATGTGCTACAGAGTAAAAAACGTAAACATTTTCTTTTTGTCTATAGTTATATTGAAATATACAACGAACAAGTGAGGGACTTATTGCGAACAACTCGGCCAGCCAGCAAGAAACAAGAAACTATTAAAGTCCGAGAGCATCCGAAGGAAGGACCATTTGTGCAAGGTAAGTTGGTTTTTCTACAGAAATAATTATTTTCTATGCTATGATTTTCAATTTTTTATTCGATTCCGAGGGAACCAACCCTCAGGAAAATACTTTTAGAAGTTTCTGCTCTGTATTTAAGAGAATCGTTGCAGAAGTGACTGCACATAGATTGATCCATAATAGTGCGCTCATATTTTGATTTTAAGGCTTTCTGTGATCAGTGGAAAAGTCAAGAAGTCACAACTTTCTGCTTTCTACTGCTTGTTTATTCTACTTTTATGTACTTTAGAGATTGTATATAATGTTTAATCCACTAGATATCTAAAAATGTAAAATATAAATGCAAACTGAATTGATATTGTAGGAGTCACTGTCCATCCAGTCTCCGATTTCCCACAAATGGAACATTTTATGGATATTGGAAACTCTGTCAGGTGCGTTTTAGTCTGTTGGTGTTTTGTGAAAAATGGTTTTGTTTCTTTTTCCTCTTTTTAGTCTTTTTTCTTGTTCGAGCAATCATTCGTCATAGTCAGCGTTAATTAATGAGCCCAGGTATTTTATATTGAGGTGTTGTGATGCAGTTGTGTAATCTTCGAATTTTATACAGACATAATATGTCAGAAGACGGCCGTTCGACCGCCACCTTACCACAACGTCGTAGCAAGGGATCACAGACTCAATTAGCAATTTAAATTCTTCTGTTATCGCAGCGCTCGATGCTAGAAACCCTCAATCACCTTGGCCTATTTTGCAAATGTCTTCCTCCATACCATTGCTTGTGTACCTTTTATAAACCGAGTATCTTAAATATTTTGTATCATTTTCTAGAGTAACTGCTTCGACGATGATGAACGACACGAGTAGCAGATCACATGCAATCTTTTGCATCAAATTCACACAGGTATTATATCTAACACAGTACTACAATTGACAATGTTTATCCTGCAAAAATGTGACAGATGTCCCGCTGGCGATCAATGCTAGCCAAAACAGGCAACATTGTTGTTAAAAATCTGCAGTACCAGATTCTTTGTTCTTACATATCGCTAGAGTCACTAAACGTTTCAAAATTGTATTACCACTGAATCACAGGATGGGCTATTTCTGGCTTTTTTTCTAGATAAACAAGATGCACGTAACTTAAAGTTTTAGAAATATCGCCAAAAAATAGCATTTCAACCAAGCAAGGAGAACTCGATGCCAAATTTACAAATCTTGCATCAATTGGTACAATATGCCTGAACATAAGGAACACTGGAAAAATTCTCACAAATCGACAGTACCTATTTCTACAGGATTATGAATTTTGCAGTGTCGTGTGAAAATATTATTTCGTTTAGAACACAAGCCAGTTGAATAAAGTCTTGCATCTACCACTCTCTCCTGACTGTGACGCTACTTATTTTCATGGTTTTGGCTTTTTGCTGTTTTTTAGATATGATATATTACCATTTCTCCCAATTCTTTACTGATGCTATCACCTCCATTGAAATTTATTTGACTTCTTTGGAAAGTTACTGTTATTGATAAGGTTATTCAACGTTTCTATCTCCAGGCGAGATTTTCGGACAATGTGCCGAGTGAAACTGTCAGCAAAATCAATCTTGTTGACTTGGCAGGAAGGTAAGCTTCTTTTACCCTATTAATGTATTTTGTATTTCCCTCTCTATATTTGAAAACAAAGTCGTCTTTAAATTTATTAGTTTTAGATTTTTTAAGTTTTCCAGCTGGACTACCAACTAGAATTGTCTGTCTTTTATCTTGAGAAATCCCAAATAGGTACACAAGTCAAATATGGTTTATTCCTATCTGCTTTGGTCATATATACAAACACGAAATGTCGGCAGTGACCGAAGAACTTTTAGCAAACTTTTATCATAGTTGTAAATTCAGGTGCGAGAATTTAGCGGATAATCGAGGTGATTTTGTACACTGTAAACAAATTCATTCCACAAGTGTAGTTGATATATTAGCAGCCATATATTAAATCTTTAGGCCACTATGATATGTATATTGATATAGACGAAGGTCGAAGCCTCGTGGACATCACTTTTTAAAATGTTAAATTAATCTTGACAGTGAGCGTGCATCTGCATCCGGTGCAACTNTTTTGGCTTTTTGCTGTTTTTTAGATATGATATATTACCATTTCTCCCAATTCTTTACTGATGCTATCACCTCCATTGAAATTTATTTGACTTCTTTGGAAAATTACTGTTATTGATAAGGTTATTCAACGTTTCTATCTCCAGGCGAGATTTTCGGACAATGTGCCGAGTGAAACTGTCAGCAAAATCAATCTTGTTGACTTGGCAGGAAGGTAAGCTTCTTTTACCCTATTAATGTATTTTGTATTTCCCTCTCTATATTTGAAAACAAAGTCGTCTTTAAATTTATTAGTTTTAGATTTTTTAAGTTTTCCAGCTGGACTACCAACTAGAATTGTCTGTCTTTTATCTTGAGTAATCCCAAATAGGTACACAAGTCAGATATAGTTTATTCCTATCTGCCTTGGTCATATATACAAACACGAAATGTCGGCAGCGACCGAAGGGCTTTTAGCAAACTTTTATCATAGTTAAAGTCAACAATGGTTTATTCCTATCTGCTTTGGTCATACATACAAACACGAAATGTCGGCAGCGACCGAAGAACTTTTAGCAAACTTTTGTCATAGTTGTAAATTCAGGTGCGAGAATTCAGCGGATAATCGAGGTGATTTTGTACACTGTAAACAAATTCATTCCACAAGTGTAGTTGCTATATTAGCAGCCATATATTAAATCTTTAGGCCACTATGATATGTATGTTGATATAGACGAAGGTCGAAGCCTCGTGGACAACACTTTTTAAAATGTTAAATTAATCTTGGCAGTGAGCGTGCATCTGCATCCGGTGCAACTGGTGTTCGATTAAAAGAGGGTGGAAGCATCAATAAATCCCTAACGACTCTTGGACTTGTCATATCAACATTAGGTACGTTTTCAGTTAGTCTCATACGGTAATCTATCTTAGGGCGTGTTTGATTGGTAATTCCAAACCTACCAGATTCTGAAAACAGTAGACTTTGCAGAGACGGAAATATGTTTCCCAATCAAACACAAAAATATTTAAACAGCAGGTTTTGGAGACTTCGAACACAGTATTCGGCCGATCAAACAAAAGTACAATGTAGACTGATGGCTTCGATTCGATAGAACGAATACTGCGTTCGATTCGAACTCTTCTCTCCAAAGTCTGCCAAACCTTCTGCATTTTGGAGCAGAAGGTTCAGAAGGCCTTCCAAACCTGCCAAACCTACCGTTTTGAGAATTTTGGAGCCAATTAAACACACATTCCGAGTCTACCAAGTCTACCGCTTTCAGAATTGGTACCAATGAAACACACCCTTGTCTTGTCACACTTTTAGCTAGGCTGCTTACTGAAATCTACCCGGAAACTTGGGGGCCTTCAAATTCATACTGGGAATGAGGCCACGGGTTTGTCACCTGGCTAGAAAAGTTTCCCCACTAAAAAACGATAGCCGACTCAGAAAATATCGGGAAAAGTATACTCCAGAACGTAAATATTATACCAGCAACATTGAAATAAGAACCCGCTCTAACAAGATGATACCCCCTGCTGACAACTGGCCCTAGAAGAATTACCTTCTTTCGATTCACGGCGCTAGGAAACGAGAGGTGAAAAAGATACCCTGAAAAGCGGCACATCTCCGTCGGATATATATACTAAGTCGCCCCCGGTCTTGTTAGACATTGCCCATTTACATCCACAGCTTCTCCAACAATCTCTTTTCCTGCTTGCTGCTTGCCAGTAATTTTTTTAGTCATGTCCTTTATTAAAATTTTTGAAACCGTAAAAGTGTAAGACTTTGTAAATTTTTGTTACAAAAGCCGGATTCAATTGTTGAAAAGATCTCGATTAGAAGATTCAGAAATTGTACTTATTTGCCGCCTTCTGTCGTGGCATTGACAAGTTTTGGAAAATGTAACTTATGATCAGGTTTTGAGTTAAAGTCTTTGGTTGAAGTTGAAGAGTCATTTTATTTGTTAGCCAATGAACATTTTACCATTTCTTTAGCTGACAATTCTACTAATGCAGCGGATCCTAAAAGCCCGAACCGGAAACACACATTTGTGCCATATAGAGATTCAGTGTTAACTTGGCTATTGAAAGACAGTCTCGGTGGCAACTCAAGAACTATCATGATTGCAGGTATGTTAGATCATATTGTTTGTTGATTTAGACATTTTTTATTGATTCCCCAAGCAGTTCTTCAATCGATTTAGGCAATTTCCAAGCCAACTATTTTCGAGAAATCGCCTATAACTCGCAAGTAGGCCACTAAAATATCTACAAAAGATCGCCAAGGTTTGTTTTAGATTTTGACTCNGCATCTGCATCCGGTGCAACTGGTGTTCGATTAAAAGAGGGTGGAAGCATCAATAAATCCCTAACGACTCTTGGACTTGTCATATCAACATTAGGTACGTTTTCAGTTAGTCTCATACGGTAATCTATCTTAGGGCGTGTTTGATTGGTAATTCCAAACCTACCAGATTCTGAAAACAGTAGACTTTGCAGAGACGGAAATATGTTTCCCAATCAAACACAAAAATATTTAAACAGCAGGTTTTGGAGACTTCGAACACAGTATTCGGCCGATCAAACAAAAGTACAATGTAGACTGATGGCTTCGATTCGATAGAACGAATACTGCGTTCGATTCGAACTCTTCTCTCCAAAGTCTGCCAAACCTTCTGCATTTTGGAGCAGAAGGTTCAGAAGGCCTTCCAAACCTGCCAAACCTACCGTTTTGAGAATTTTGGAGCCAATTAAACACACATTCCGAGTCTACCAAGTCTACCGCTTTCAGAATTGGTACCAATGAAACACACCCTTGTCTTGTCACACTTTTAGCTAGGCTGCTTACTGAAATCTACCCGGAAACTTGGGGGCCTTCAAATTCATACTGGGAATGAGGCCACGGGTTTGTCACCTGGCTAGAAAAGTTTCCCCACTAAAAAACGATAGCCGACTCAGAAAATATCGGGAAAAGTATACTCCAGAACGTAAATATTATACCAGCAACATTGAAATAAGAACCCGCTCTAACAAGATGATACCCCCTGCTGACAACTGGCCCTAGAAGAATTACCTTCTTTCGATTCACGGCGCTAGGAAACGAGAGGTGAAAAAGATACCCTGAAAAGCGGCACATCTCCGTCGGATATATATACTAAGTCGCCCCCGGTCTTGTTAGACATTGCCCATTTACATCCACAGCTTCTCCAACAATCTCTTTTCCTGCTTGCTGCTTGCCAGTAATTTTTTTAGTCATGTCCTTTATTAAAATTTTTGAAACCGTAAAAGTGTAAGACTTTGTAAATTTTTGTTACAAAAGCCGGATTCAATTGTTGAAAAGATCTCGATTAGAAGATTCAGAAATTGTACTTATTTGCCGCCTTCTGTCGTGGCATTGACAAGTTTTGGAAAATGTAACTTATGATCAGGTTTTGAGTTAAAGTCTTTGGTTGAAGTTGAAGAGTCATTTTATTTGTTAGCCAATGAACATTTTACCATTTCTTTAGCTGACAATTCTACTAATGCAGCGGATCCTAAAAGCCCGAACCGGAAACACACATTTGTGCCATATAGAGATTCAGTGTTAACTTGGCTATTGAAAGACAGTCTCGGTGGCAACTCAAGAACTATCATGATTGCAGGTATGTTAGATCATATTGTTTGTTGATTTAGACATTTTTTATTGATTCCCCAAGCAGTTCTTCAATCGATTTAGGCAATTTCCAAGCCAACTATTTTCGAGAAATCGCCTATAACTCGCAAGTAGGCCACTAAAATATCTACAAAAGATCGCCAAGGTTTGTTTTAGATTTTGACTCAAGATTAAATCATCAACCGTCAAAATCGGCGAAGAGTGCTGTTTGTTATTGTCCTTCAACGCTGGATACTTTATTCATCGCACTCGATGTCAAGCAAGTTTTTTTAAAGTTGATATTCGCTCTGTTTTTAATGTTGGTTTTCTCTCCTTCCAGCAATATCACCAGCTGATATAAATTATGGCGAGACTTTGAGCACCTTGAGATATGCTAGTAGAGCTATGAAGATAATCAATAGACCTCAAATCAACGAGGTAAGCTATGTTTAGGGCTTCTTTCTTATCAAATAAGCTTACTGTTTTTCAGCTTGCAGCATTGCAAGTGTCGGCTATCTATGTTTTTGTTACGATCCTTGTCCTTGTCCTCAAGAAAAGTTACCTTGGCTTTGCTTGCCAAATTTGTATATCTTATCATAATGCCAAATGGAAAAAGGTTACGATCCCCGGTCCCCTGCAAGTTCGTCTTGTCTGGGAGAACAGCATACCGTATTATCTCTATCAAGCACCCCCTCTTATATTTACTCTATTAAGTGCCTCTCTTGAATAGACTCATATCATCTCATTGCTTTAATGGATATGAAGGGAGGGTTAATTACTTCAAAATAGCTTAATGCGTTTTGGGAATTTACAGGACTTAATTTTTTTGGCGTTAAATCAATTGACACATTCTCAACTTTAAATACATACAAGAAATTACCAATAAGTAAAAGCGCCCCGGGCGCTTAGTCGTTGATTTACGGTAAGTATTGACGTCAGTGCTGTAAAATTAGGATCGAAAAAACACATCTCAAAGATGACAGCAGTAATGTAAAATAACATGTTTATTTACTGATTACTGTATGGTAGGATTCTCCTTTTTTAAGATGCAAAATATATGACGTCAGTCTTTTTAGGTTATTTCAATGTGAGGTGATAGATCAGAAAACCAAAGGTGCACGTTATCTTTCATCCCATTTGACACGATATATTTTACGCAATATATTACATTGTATTTTCATTCCTTCGCTGTAGGATCCCAATGTAAAGTTGATCAGAGAGCTGAGAGCTGAAATCGATAGACTCAAGGAGATGATTCAAGGTGGTGCAATTAAGGCAAGTTACTTGGTATTTAGCGACAAAATTTATAGCTTCGTTGGTTTTACTCTTGCATATTTCATGATTACGTTAATGCAAGAGGAAGATATTAGCAAATAATTCTGCTATTCTATGTGCAATTACAGATTGAAATATAATTTGCTCTTCAAAAGAAACAAAATTCAAGGGAATGGTCAAGTTCCCAAGGATTCATTTCAATTCATTCAATTTTATTTGTAAAATACAAGTTGCTACAATAAAATAAATAAACCTGTTAGAATACTTGATGAGAAGAAACTTTCGTAACAGTCCTCCATTTATTGAAAAGGACAGGTTTTATGTTTTAGATTTCTTTATGCTAAATACAACCAGCACCTTCAATGGCTATAAGGCCCTCTTTCTCCAGTCTCTGTTTCTACAGTCTTCAACAGGATTGTTATTTCCCTCATATTTTAAAGAGTTCTCTAAATATTTCGGAGAATATTTGTCCTGATTTCAATCTGTCCCGCCAACAAATTTACTTCAAATTGTTTATTAGAAAATGGCTTTTGCATTGGCATTGGTGTAGGGTAGACTGACGACGTGATTCCTTGTATTCGTTCAACGTTTTCAATCTGATGTTTTTATTTTCTCTCATACAAGAATTTTAGTCTCTGTTTTGAAGCTGTATTGTCATGAGTCTCAGTTTGAAGCCATAACTATCATTCAATTCAATGCGGAAAACTGAGACTCATGTAATCAGTCTAGGTGTAGGGTATGTTTAATTATCGTTTTTTGCATCAAGATGATCAACTGGTTTTTATAAGATAGAGTAGACAGTGCAGTAGAGTCACAATGTCTAACTTTAGCATTTTTAGTATTATAGTTTCTTAAACAATTTCGTTCTCATCTATGCAGAATGCTTACCCACGAACAGTGAGCGAGGCAATCGAAGCAAAACTAGCTGATAATGAGCAAAAAGCTGACGAACTCACAAAATCATGGAGGAATAGATGGCAAGAGACAGAGGTTATATGTCAGGTAAATATGTTTGACATTTTTTCTACAACTAAGGATTTGGAGCATAGGTTCCAAATCTTTAAATTGGCGTAAAAAGGTCGGTGTAAGATTCAGTGACCTATTTCTTTCAATCGAATGGTTTGAAACAAACTTTAGCTACTTTGCTATAACTCTACCGTTGGACTTTTCAGAAATCTTGAATATTTTCGAAATTACAGCGTATTTCAGATTTCAACTCATTTGAGGATGTGACGTCATCAAATTTCTAAATCGCAAACCAGAAGAGTGAAAGACTTTTCCTTGATACCATATTGTAGACGTTCATAAACTATGTTTTTCTGGGAAATTATTCGATGTTTTGTCAAAAAGTTTAGAAATTACGATGGTTTTCAGTTTTTTTCTAAATTTTTCTTGAATTCTTAAAAAAGAAGAAAAGCACTCTAATTCTGAAAATAGTGAAGATTTCTGAAAAGTCCAACGGTAGAATCATTACAAAGTAGCTAAAGTTTTTTTCAAGCCATTCCATTCAAAGAAATAGGTCAAAGAAATTTACACCAATCTTTTTAAAGATTTGGAACCTATGCTAGGATTTGGTCGTTCTGAATGCTGGCCTCACTACCTATGTGTGCCATATGTTTCAGAGTAAGTAGCCATGAAACAAGTACTACAAGCCTGTCGCCGGCATATTTGCTGGAAAATTTGATTGAAGAGGTCAGCGTTATTTTTGAAGTAACAATACCTTATTTCTCCATTGTTCTCAAATTAAACGTTTTCGTCATTTCTAACATTGAAGGAGGACCGCACCTTCTCGCCTCCACGTTTTCCACCACTACTAGAAGTTTAGGTAGTGCAAACAGAATTATGTATATCTTTAACTTGAACACCATAGCTTAGCCATCGAACACATTTTTGAATACTATAGATTTGTTTCTTTGCTTTCTGACATCTAACGGGATCAAATGGAATATTTGCTGTTCGATTCGAAAGCTTTCCGTCGTGATATTATCGGACACAGGCGCTTTGTTTAGAGAAATCTGCGTTTGTTTTTCCCATTTTGCTGCGGCTGTTCTCATCCTTGAATTGTGAGATCCCTTGAAAGAAATGGAACGCTATGACCCGTTTCTACTTGAGCAAAGGAAAAGTTATTGTAAGAATATATTTGATTTGTGATTTTGTTTGGTAGGAGGAACAAATGACGATGCGAAGACAAGGAAGACAAACTTTGCTGATTTCTGAGAAACCACATCTTGTTGGTATTGATGTTGATCCATTGAGCGCTGAAATCGTCATTTACCGACTTGAGGCAAGTATAATTATGAGGATATAATGTCTCGTTCAATTCCTACCCTGACCATCCCCCGCCGGGACACCCCCGGGTATTTGCACAAAATATATTCCCGGCCCCGGGCATTTGACTGTCGATTTTTCCCCGGCCCCGGGGCATTTGACAACCACAGGAGCTTTCACATTATGCAGTTTATTATTATTATTATTAAATTCTTTAAAGTTGGTTTAAAAGAATAGCTCTAATATGAACTAATTAAGACCAACTATTTACAACAACAAAAAATACAGTTTTTAAATATAAACGTAAATACCCTATTCACAAAATCAGCCACAAGAATATACATCGAGTGTTCGTTATTTACATATTTTACAACGGCAATTCTCTCCATTCCATTTTTTTATGCATGTCTTGAAGGAACAGACGGAGGTGGCAATTTTTGTGTCATTTGTTAGGGAATTCCATAATATGCTGCCGCGAAAAGATAAACTATCGTTGCCATAAGTATTTGTCTTAGTTTGAGGCAACATCAACAGATTCTTTGATCTTAAATTATAATTATTTTCCTTTTCCTGGAACATATCCCACAAAAAAGAAGGATTTTGTTGTGTTAAACAGCTATAAACCTCGAGCATTAACTTTTGCAAGTTTTTATTATGAATAGTGCACTCATTTGCTCTCTGCAACAACTCTTCAAAAGAGGATGTATAATCGTTGAAGAGAATTCGAAGTGCTCTCTTATGGGTGCGATTTAAATCATTATTGGCAACCTTTCCGCAAAACATCCATATCAACGGACAGTAATTAAACTGAGACATTATGAATGAGTTGTACAGTAAAAGAGATTGTTTCTCATTTAAATAATTTGAGATTCTAGAGAAGGCACTGATCTTGTTGTTTGCTTTTTGGGTTAATTTTGCTACATGTTGGTTGAATTTCAGTTTCGAGTCGATGGTAATCCCCAATAACTTAACACTATTAACAACATCAATAGAATCATTTCCAATATCGAGAACAATACTATCATTAGTCTTCAAACCTAGCAGCATAACTTGAAATTTTNTCTTATGGTGTCTATTTAAATCATTATTGGCAACCTTTCCGCAAAACATCCATATCAACGGACAGTAATTAAACTGAGACATTATGAATGAGTTGTACAGTAAAAGAGTTACTGGGAATATGGCATGTTCTCAGTGCCCGGCCCCCAGGCATTCGCCAAAAAAATTCCCCCCGCCCCCGGGCATTTGCTCGATCAATTTTTGTCGACCCCCGGGCTGCTTGGGGGGGGATGGTCAGGGTAAGAATTGAACGAGACATAATAGACACACCCATTTCTACGAACAGATAAACTGAAAATGCCAAACCAGAGGAGCAACACATTTTAACTGAGCTTGCAAGGTTAATTTTGGGACTTTGGGAATTTTTGGAATTTTGGGAGATGTTTGGGACTTTGTTGTTTTTTCTGAATTGGGCAAGTGACAATAGACCATTTAGCCATTCAGAAACATGGATTCGAATTGGATTTGAATGGCTCGAGTGTTCGACTAGAGACCTTGTTAACCGTGAAGCCAGACCCATAGTTGCTGAGAATGATTTGGTTCTAAAATGATACAGAATTTGATTGAAGAATTCTATATCGTATTGTTATTCAGTTTTCATGATATTGCAGTTTATTCTCTTCATGAAGGAGATCTTTATCGAAAAACACAGTCCTTATTAGTTAAGAAGCTGCCAGCATCTATTGCCATAAGCCCTTACTACGTGCTATGATTTAGAGACGATATCGTTTCTTGGGTGTAGATTATGGCAGGCACTTCCCAATGACATAAAACAATCGGATATCCTCTCCAGTTTTAAAAGGGGGATCAAAATCTGCAAAGGAGAGGAATGCAATTGAGGATTATGTAGACAATTCGTGACTCAGGTTTGATTCTTGACTTACTAGAAATATCATCGCCGAGAAAAAGTGTAAATAACCTGTGCATCTGATTTTCTATTGTATTTTTGTAGCTATTTATCTTAAATTTATTTTGTAGATTGCTCTTGTTTTGGTGTCTTGTTGCTTGTACATTTATGCCTACTGTTAATAAATTGATAATGATGATAATAATAAAAAACTCTTGTGGCTTGATTTGTAACATTGCAAGATGTTCCTTCATAGGATGGAGTTACAGTGATAGGCTCAGGAGATTTGACAGAAGAGCAGGGAATAGGTAATTTTAATCTTACGTTTCTTTGTTTGCCTAAAACTGGAAGGACAGTAGATGGTTGCGCTAAAGATGGCGTCAGGGAATTTTTTAACATGATCCTTTGCATCTCAAAGAATTTTAATTGATTTGATTGGACGATTCACCATGGGACGCATATGATCACGCAAGCGTGCATAAACCATGGGATCATGGGAACAAAGTTCCCAGGCAGGTTTTCCAAAGCAATATTTTGCAGGCAGTTGTTTTTAAATAGTTCTTAATGAAATGTAATTGTAGTAAGTTTCCAGACAAATGTGTGTAAAAACTTACTATTTGATACCTGCATTCTTACTTGTTCTGGCAATAGGCGTCTCTACCCTAGCTGTACAAAACTGATATGCAGGCTGGTTTTTTAGAGAATTTCTACCGCTCCCAGGCAGGCTTGAACATTATGCACGCCTGGGTTAACGGTAAAAAAATTCCCCGACGCCATCTTTAGCGCAATCGCCTATTCATCAAATTTGGCAGTTCTAGCATATCATTTTCTGTAAACAGGGGATGAAAATCTACTCCAAGCAACAATTCTACCTATTGAACTATCATCTAATGGAACAGAACTAAGTAGTTTTGTTTTACGTTGGTAACAGGCAATCGTTAGAAATGTAATATCACAAAGAAGAATTGACGAATTAAGCAGTTAGCTTGAGAATTAGCCAGCAGAAGGTGGGCTGAAATATTTTTCCTGTTCATTGTAAAAGGTGCATGAAATGTGCGCATATCTCATGATTTCTGTGACCATGATCCGACGAAAACACTTTGTTCTCTTACTCAGCTCAGGTTTGAACTGTTGAGTGACAAAGCCTCTTTTTCTTTGCTGTCTTGAATTGCATAAAAATGTGTGAGATGATCGTTAAACTTTCATTTGACATACCCCACGTTCTGTTTCAGCCCTTCATGGTTCTGGAATAGAAAAAGAACATTGCCGTATCGAAGTATCCGAAAATGGAAAATCTGTTTATTTGAAACCAGTTGCTGAAAAGTGCTTCTTGAATGGTTTTTGTGTTGATGGAGATAGGAAGCTTACGCAAGGCGATATCATTAAGTTTGGAGACAGCCTCAAATTCAGATTTAATAATCCAAAGGAGGCTGCGCTGTTGCTGGAGAAACGAAGATCCGGGAATTTTTCAGCTGAGGTGCGTGTAGATTGTTTGGAAATCATATTTTCGTTTTATCAAGTTGCAGCGTAACGTATCAAGCCATATACTCGTTTTTCTAGTTTTTAGTGTTGTGTATTAAGGAAGGCAAAAACATTTATTGTATGGGTACACTAAGCACTGCAAGAAGAGGAGAACTAGTTAAGAACTAGATAAGCAGGGATGGCTCAATGGTAGCGTGCTTGNAGAGAATAGTTTCAAAAGATGCTGGCTCATTTCCTAAATGTCGACTAAGAAATACATTCTCATTTGTGTTACTCTCATCTTTGAAACTTTAGGACCAGGCTAAATATCGTAAATGCAATTTAATTGAAGATATTCCAGTCTATATGGAAGGTGACTTATGTATTAGTTGACATGTACAAATATGAAATATGAAAATTTAAATAGCATAATTATGAAGTAGACGTAATATTTTACAAATGCGGGGCGTTATCGTTTGGTTTTTCCAAATGAACCTGTTATTTCATGTAATCTTTTCTTGTCCAGGTTCTCGCCTTCGGATGAAATGGTAGAAATTGCCCCAAAATTTGAATTCTCCACTCCGCCACGTACTTGCCATTCAACACCGATCACTGACAAAATGAGGTAATATTTTGGTTTTATTTTCTATTCTTCTTGACTTGAATATTTCGTGTTTTGACTGTTGTTTTTTCGAATTTCTTATTAGAAATAGAAATGGTGCTATTATTGAATTTTTTTAAAAATGTCATAAAATGCAAAACTGATCCAATATTCGAATTTATCGTGCAATAATTACAAAGAACATTGTAGACGTTCCCTAGGAGTAGTGTATGATGTGTTTCTGAATCTGAACTGAAGATCAAACGTACAAAGTATAAACTTGGTGCATCAATGAAATTCATCCCATTGTTTGACAGATTATTTTGCAAAATGCGTGGACAAGGGAATTGGCATGGGTACTGGGTTAGTAACAAATACGTTCGGAAATTTGTGAGCCTATACTGGTTATTCAAAATTGTTGGCAAACTTGATGATGAATTTTAGGCCTATTTTTTAAAGGATTTTGAGGTGTAGTTTTCATAAAATCGCTTATAACTTGAGGACGATTCAATTCAATTCAATTTTATTCATAGAATACATCCCAATACAAGGTTAACATCTACAAAAAATGTATTCTATACGACCAAGGAGCCTTATCGAGCCTGGGCCGTGAACATAAAGAGAAAGCACTAAAACACTAAGATGAATAAAATGTTACTAATACAGTCATTTCAAAATTTAAAAAGAAAAAGGCTAGATATGTACGGTATGTAGGAATCGTGAACTCAGGCGTGCATAATGTTCAAACCTGCCTGGGAGCGGTAGAAATTCTCTAAAAACCTGCCTGCATATCAGTTTTGTACAGCTAGGGTAGAGAAGCCTATTACCAGAACAAGTAAGAATGCAGGTATATCAAACAGTAAGTTTGTACACACATTTGTTTGGAAACTTACTACAATTACATTTCTTAAAGAACTATTAAAAAAAACTGCCTGCAAAAATATTGCTTTGGAAAGCCTGCCTTGGAACTTTGTTCTCATGATCCCATGGTTTATGCACGCCTGCGTGAACTAGTCGATTTAATAGTTATTTATCATTTTCGTTTTATGTTTGATCAACTGATTTGATCAACTAATTTTGGTATCTCAGTTGGTTGCCATGTTAGCTACAGAATGGTCACGGGTTTCTAGGATTATTCGATGAACATTTGCAAAACAACAGGCTCACAAATGTCTAACTTGTTGACACACCCAATATAAATGTGCTTATCCATCAATGCTAAGGAAAACAACAGTTTTTTATCTGTAGCAAAAAATTATATTCCAACGTAAATCGGTTCTTTTGTTCCGAAGAAATTTGTTTTTTAGCAATTTGAATGTTGGAAACAGTAGATATTTATTGTTACTTGGAGACAGCCTCAAATTCAGATTTAATAATCCAAAGGAGGCTGCGCTGTTGCTGGAGAAACGAAGATCCGGGAATTTTTCAGCTGAGGTGCGTGTAGATTGTTTGGATTGTGTAGATTGTACTGTTACAAAAGTGGTTACTTTTGTGTTTATTTTGTTGTAGGAGGTGGTCTCATGGGGATAGTGATAAAAAGGGTCATCTTGCAGTAGACCGAACTTTCTCATTAAACAAGAAAGATTTTGACGATAAAAGGTAGGTAGTTGGTAGTCGTAGTATACTGGAAGGCTAATAATTTATTTCGCCATGTATTTTCTGTTAGACTACTCGCTCTGTTTTATCTAATAGAAAGCAATGATCAGATGAGTTTTCTCTCCACAAGTCGTCTTGCTGAATCTCAGCCTCTTAAAGACCCTCTGCTAACCATGAGGCTTTGCGTGCCGTGCATGAAAAAACAGCACAACACCGGCCTAGCACCAGAGACTTTCAGATAATCTGAAAGTCCATTTGCAGTGCATTTTGGGACAGCAATGGCGTGCAAAGCCACATGGTTAGCAGAGGGTCTTTAATTCCATCGGCAATTTTATGGTCTAATACAAAAGTGTTAAAATGATCAAATTTAAAAGAAAATGTAGAAGGATAGGCGTAAAAAAGCTAGGATAACTAAACAAAATCATTCCACGGTTAGAGGTTTCAAAGTAAAATTTGCTATCGGCTATAGGGTTAATGCTTCTTGCTGAGTTTCTCATTAAAGATGCTTTTTATTTGAACTAAAAATGTAAACATTGCCTTGGCACCCAAGGATTAGCCGAATTAGACAATAACATACATTTCTCAGATAAGTAGGGGGTTTTAAAGGTATTGTTTCAAGATCAAATCTGTTTTTGAGCATCGTTTTGAAAAACTATTGTTATTTCCAAATGGCATTGCATTATGTTCTGAATTTTTCTCTAGGGAGCTTGTCCGTGACATGATGAACAAATATCGCAAGAAAGAAGTTGTACGAATTGAACGTGATAGACAATATCGTAATAAAATCGACAAGAAACTAGAGCATCTCAAGAAAGAAAAATCGCATATTCTTGCATCTAGAGGGAAGCAAGAAGGTAGCTTAACGATAGCCGATCAAACACTGAAAGAACACAGAGACAAATTCCAGCACGAAAAAATGGCCAAGAGGAGAATGGTCGAGAAATATATTGACCAAGTTCTTGAGTCAATGCGAACAAAAGGAAAAACGGCAACACCAGATATCGAGAGAGAGCTTGCGAAGAAGAAATTTCAAATTCGTAGTAAAGTCGAAGAGTTTTGGAAAAAGATGGATCTTTATGAGAACTGTTTATTAGCGATTGAGTTAGAGAGGAGAGGACATGGGAACAGTCACGGAGAATTGGAGGAATCTAATGATGAGATTTCTACAATGAGTGATGTCTTTCATAGCGAGGATAAACGTAAAGAAATACCTAAAGAAATTGGGAAATTACAGGAACAGGGAAAGATCCTTGAAGAACTGCTTGCACGTCATCATGAAGCACTTATTTCCAATGAAAGTAAGATTGATCATATTGATAATGTTGTTGAAGGATGTAAAAGTAAATATAGTGACCGATTAATACAAGCGAATTCCTTGCTAAAAGAACTTGAAGACCAGCGAGTACTCACATCAGATTTGATCGATAAAGAAAAGGCGACAGAAGAACCAAAGGAAAGATCTAATTCCCAGTTGGTCCATACTTTACGATATGTAAACAGTGTCAGTAGTCCGTTGCATATTGAGCGAGAAGTTGCAAGTAAGCCAACGATGTTTACTTTCCAAGAAGAAGCAGAAGCATTTGAGTCGGATGATCTGAAACCCGGACCAGCGGACTCGAGGAATAATGGACACGCTGCATTAAACCGGACGTTGAGTAAAAGTGAAAAGCTTGAAGTAAGGAAAGACAAATATGAAATCTTGATCAAGGAAGCGCAAAGATCGATTATTGAATTGAAAAGTGCCAAGACTTTGGAGATTGACCAATACACAAACGAGAAAGAAGAGACAATAAATCTGTGTTCTAAGATTAAACAGAGGATAGACGGTGATAAGGCACGGCTCGTTGAGATTAAAACGGAAATGGATGCTATGCAATCCGCTGTATCACAGACTGAACCGGGAAGATCTACTGTAGAACTTCAAAAAGAACAGCTTTTGCAATCAAGAGCGAAAATAGTCGAATTATTCGAAAATTCTTTACACAAGAGTCTGAATGACGCGTCTACGGAAGTACGAGAACTGCATAGAACTAACTGGGGAAGTTTTGGAATTACGCGTTCACGGAGATATGCAGGAGTGAATGATATGCTTGATGTTGTGATGAAATCAGTTGAGGTTGATAGCCTCGATGAGATAGCTGAAAAAGAGGCTAAACTTGCTGCTTTGAAGGAGGATCTGAATCATTCTGAAATAAAATTGAGAGGAGTCGAAGAGAAGGAAGCTTCGTTACAAAATGTTATCCTTCACCAGCTAGAAAAACGAAAAGTCATATCAGATATATCTCGAGTGAAGCATTATCAAGAAATTTCGAGAAGTGTTGAGCAGCTGCTGACAATTGCTGAAGGGAAAGACCCAGCCAAAGTAACGCAGTACTTATCAAAGGAAGCCCAACATCTCGCAAAGAGCAGGGAAACATTGGAGGACCTTGAGAAATCGTAAGTTTCGTTGCAATTTTTCTTTAGAGATTTTTCTTGCATTTAAAGGACAGTAGTGTACAGTGGTGTGTAACGCGAACAATGTTTTCGAATATTTTTCTCGCTTGTTTGATTATGAAATTTCATTTAAAAACAACTAAAGTCACTTTTGCTAATATCTTGTGTTCTGTAAAATGTATACTGAGAAAGGCTGTTAGTGATAAGGCTCGTGGCCTCTCTAAGCCCGTTAATAGGGGTCATCCGCATACATATTTAAATGGAATCTGTGTTACCTATTTTCAAAATTGTGAGGAGACAACTTGAAACATCGCATCAAGTAATACAACCGTTTGCTAGATTGTTTCGTCTTCACTGGTCACAGCACATCTTTTATAATAGAAAAGAATTAAAACAATACACTAATTTATAATTAGCCAATCAGAGGGCATTTCAAACTTTTAGTTTGGTCAGTGCTGAGAAAGTTGCATTATTATTGGGTAGTTCTGTAGCTGATTTAAACTGGAGTCCTGTTTTTAACAAGTCGGGGTGCAATAATTTCTTGGCACATCTTGGCGTTGTTTAATAGAGACGAGCAAGGTAACCATAATGGCAAATTTCTAGGCGCAAATGAGGCAATTAAACAACCTCGTTCCCAGGGTGTTCTTACGTCATACGCTAATAAAGAAGCCGAGTGAACACCCTGGTACACATAGCACAAATTCGCCCAAAAAAAGGGCGGATTAGCAGCCATTATGGATTTGCGGTTGGCAGGGTAATGCTCATTATGCGACCTCGATTCCAAACAATAAAGTAACATTGCAGTGGTTGTTGCTTAGTGACTAGATTATATTGTTGTTATTCGAATAATTAGTAAACTTTCGAGAAATAATTTGCGTTATCTATTGTTTTCGAATAGCCAATCAAATTGCAGAACGGCCACTTGTATCCCAGAGTAGAGGTAGAGCAACGAACTCACTCTGGAGACGAGATTGACAATTAAATTACATTTTTGTGA
This sequence comes from Aurelia aurita, assembly GCA_004194415.1. Taxonomy (NCBI): domain Eukaryota; kingdom Metazoa; phylum Cnidaria; class Scyphozoa; order Semaeostomeae; family Ulmaridae; genus Aurelia; species Aurelia aurita. The sequence continues at coordinate 391,750 of REGM01000048.1, forward strand.
CGACTTGCATTAGGCCTAAACTTGGAAACTAACTTTGCTGCTGTGCTAAGATGCTGCAGAAGACGCCAAACAACTGAAAAGCAACAAGGTAAATACCGAACAAGGCTATGGAATTTTCAATGACATCTTTGTGCGTTTTCATGCATCGTAGCTAGGAATGTGACGTAAGCTCTCTCTACTCTATGTCACACTTTGAAGTAAAGCATCTGCCTTACTCATCTTAGAATGCTGAATAAAGTGAAAGAAAGCAAAGATCTACAATCGAAAATGAGAAGAGCCCAAGAAAGGTTGAAGAGCACATCAAGCGAGTTGGAAGATTACGATGACGCAACAGATTGTAGAATTGAGCTTGAGTTGGAAGAATTAGAATATCGAAAAGGGGAATGTGACCATGATATCGATGATCTTCATAAGAGGCTAGATCAAGAGAGGAAGCAATACCTTGATATTTTGAGGTGAGGGAAATGGTTTTTTGTCATTTATCGCATGTCTGGTTGAAGGACAAATCCGGAGCTGGTTCAAGTTAGGTTATATAACAAGCTTACCTTCTTGTTAAGCAAGATATCAACGTCTTTTTACCTTTCCACGCTATTGACCTCAGCAATGCTGCGATAGATTTCGAAGAAGTTTGGCCTAATTGGCCAAATTCTGACGCCATTTTCTACGGTTGCACGAAAAAGAGGCTAGCCACGATCTAGAGGCAAGTTTATGACGTCAGGATGCCCCCAAACAATAGATCAGTTTCGTGTGGGTTGAGTGTTGACGTTGGATTGCACCTAACTGCGCACAAGCAGATTATTTGAATGCATGATTTCACAGAGAAAAGACAATATAATGCTTCAAAAAGTACCATATACCATGGGTAGTGTGGACACAGTTCGTGTCGATCGTGCCCACAATTCATGGCCTAACTGTGCTCAAATGAATAAATGTATTTCGTTACCTTGCTTGATCTTCATNCATCGAGCGAGTTGGAAGATTACGATGACGCAACAGATTGTAGAATTGAGCTTGAGTTGGAAGAATTAGAATATCGAAAAGGGGAATGTGACCATGATATCGATGATCTTCATAAGAGGCTAGATCAAGAGAGGAAGCAATACCTTGATATTTTGAGGTGAGGGAAATGGTTTTTTGTCATTTATCGCATGTCTGGTTGAAGGACAAATCCGGAGCTGGTTCAAGTTAGGTTATATAACAAGCTTACCTTCTTGTTAAGCAAGATATCAACGTCTTTTTACCTTTCCGCGCTATTGACCTCAGCAATGCTGCGATAGATTTCGAAGAAGTTTGGCCTAATTGGCCAAATTCTGACGCCATTTTCTACGGTTGCACGAAAAAGAGGCTAGCCGTAGAGGCAAGTTTATGACGTCAGGATGCCCCCAAACAATAGATCAGTTTCGTGTGGGTTGAGTGTTGACGTTGGATTGCACCTAACTGCGCACAAGCAGATTATTTGAATGCATGATTTCACAGAGAAAAGACAATATAATGCTTCAAAAAGTACCATATACTACTCATGGCGGTGCGATCTTTTATTTTATGGTCAATCATCCAAACGCCGGATTCGCCCTTCAAGATGTTCAACGGAGGTAAGGATTAACAGGAGATATATTCTTTTAAGAACATCCAACTAGTTGTTTTTTGTGAGGATTAGCAAGGGTTAATTTTGTGAAACAAAATGTGTACGTCTCTGAAATGAGAAATCTATTTGAGAGCCGCAAGAAAATAATTCACACCTTCAACCGTCAGAGCTACCAACCATAAAGTTTTGCTGGCTTTGTTCATTTTCGTATGATGGAAACTCTGAGATGTGAAATCTATTATTGATTACTGCATGGTAAAATAATTTCTAATACTCAAATGTTAATTTTTGTCTTTTAGTTGCCTTTAATCACATTTTTCAACAAATTTATCTATCAAATTAAAAGCTAAACGCACATTGCATTATTTTGGTCAACTAAAGCAAATCGTTCAGAATGAATTTGAATTTTTATAATCAAATCTCCTTCAAACTATAATTGCTTTGCTACTTTTAAAATGCGTTTCCTTTAACTGAATTTGTCAAATCATCTTGTTATCGGTAGGCTGTTTTAGCAACAAGAGGCGGTCGTCTTTGAAAACACGGGTGCTTAAAAGCTTTTCGGAGCATCTAGTTTTCTAGTTTTTTCCTCTCAGAAAAGCCGAGGTATGCTCTTTAAAAATTGCTTGTGTTCTCGTGTTTCCATTGGTCATGAATAAGCCTGAATATGCTCACATAGTTTTTGCTTTCCATCTCGACGTTCTATTTTTGCAGGGTGGCCTTCAAAAGTACACCTTTCAGGTTGTCAGTTTTAAAACAGAACGTACACAAAGTCTCTATAGACTTTCAAAACTTTTGAAGTTGATTTCGCTTTGTAATTTACATCTTCGAAACAAAGGTGATAAAGTTTTCAATGATAAAATGATGTTTTCGTTTCCTTTTTAGATGTCGTGATGATTATGTCATTATTGGAAAAGGTATAGTAATATTTTCTCTGTAAAGGAAAATATCACACAACAGACAGTGCTGTGTTTTCTCATTTATCTTGGCTAACATCTGTCTAGAATGCTGCAACAAGTAGTCAAGTTGAAATTGAGGCTTTTTCCATTTTACACAACCCTTGCAAGTGTCTCGCCTATCAAGTGGGGATGGTTTAGTGGTAGCTCGCTTGACTACCAATCTGAAGTGTCTTGCCTATCAAGTGGGGATGGTTTAGTGGTAGCTCGCTTGACTACCAATCTGAAGTGTCTTGCCTATCAAGTGGGGATGGTTTAATGGTAGCTCGCTTGACTACCAATCTGAAGTGTCTTGCCTATCAAGTGGGGATGGTTTAGTGGTAGCTCGCTTGACTACCAATGTGAAGGTTGGTGGTTCGAATCCCCGCCCTGCCAAAACTACAGAGTGTGAGGAGATTCGCCAACTCTCTGTAATTCCAGGCAAAATGAATCACGAGGTTTGGTCACATCGAGAGGAAGCACCAGGGCACTGCTTCGATAAGCTTAGCTTTTCAGTGTCCTAAAACTACTTTTGGATGCAAGGTAGAAATATATAAAATGTTGTTTGCCTTTTGGCGAAACTTTCGATGGTATAAAGCCATGTCAATCCAGGAAGGCAGTTACAAATAGATGTATTAATGCTAATGCAGGAGTATGATCAAAGTGATACATTTCAATGTAAACGAAGATATTGATAAAAGATAAAATATAAGCCTTGAATATTATGATTAGACGTTTCGGGCATAACCCTTCATCAGTAATCCATTTTAATCCATTTTAGTGATACATTTTAAGTTTATAATAGAGATTGCTTGTACTTTACGAAGTGATATGTGAATATTCAAAATCATAGGCTCAAGGATCTTCTAACATGATTTCCCGTGTACTGATTGATTCCATAGCATCAAAAATACATCAAACTGTCCGTACAATGGACGATTACTGAAAAGATGGCGTCAGGGTGCACTTGATCAAGATGCATTGCGTTTCATGATCGAATTTCTATAGAATCACTGTTGATTCCATTATAGAACGCAATTCATCTTGGTCAAATGCCCGTCGACGCCATCTTTTTCGTAATCGTCTATTTAGATGTCCTTTTTGTCATCATTATGACTCCATACTTTTGTTGTCTCCTTACAGAGTATAGGGAAGCGAGACAAATTATGATGAAAGTATTGGGTAACCAGGCTGCTGCTGATGTGCAGAAAGAAGTGAGCCCTTATTTCATTTGGCTACTTTGCCGCGTAGAATCCAATCGAAAGAGCATTTAGGGATCGTCTCCAAATTATCGTATAGGTTTTATACGAATTGATACGAATTCAATCGTATCTGGACATAGTCAATGACTATGATCTGGAAAAGGTGTTATACGATTTAATTCGTATGCGCAAACAAGTGATACGAATTGTATACGAATTGTTTGATTTCTATACGAATTATGATACGATTTGTATACGAATTTGATACGAATGTGATACGAATTTGATACGAATTTGATACGAATTTGATACGAATTGAGTATACGATTTGATACGAAGCTTATACGAATTGCGTATACGAATTGCGTATACGAATTACCCAAGGGCGCCGGAGGCACGGGGGCAGCGGGGGCAGCTGCCCCCGTTGCCCTGATGGTACGGGGGCAGCACGGGGGCAGCTAGTGCCCTTTCCAAAAAAAACATTTCTCCACTGTCCTTTTAAATTTTGAAACCCCTTACCCACTGGGTGGTGTTCACTGCTTCTCTTGATCCAATTCTCAGCAATTGCAAGCAAAAGTCGACGTACGTTACTGTTAGGGTATAGAACGAAGCAAATGCGAAAAGGAAATACCATTATATCAATGCCACTTGTCGGATTTGAAGATGCTGGCAACGTAGTAAAAATTTCCTTGCATACAACAATACATTTAACCTTGAACTGATTGACATGTTTGCTGAAAAAATACTAAGACATTACTAGTTCGAGCAGTGTTGTTCCTCTTGCTACAACATTAGATGTTCAGTGCTTAACAATGTTGCCCTAATATCATTACAAACCCTTCTCTGCTTCAACTTGCATTCGTTTTCATCTTGATTAAAGCTCTGTGAAATACTCAA
>REGM01000048.1:405997-430589 GCA_004194415.1 Aurelia aurita
GGTACAAAATAGCTTTTGAAGGAAGTATACTCTCTTAAGCAATAAAGTTGCCTGGAAAATATCATTTTACAATCTTCGCCAATTATTTTGATATGGTTAGAATCCCTACATTCTTACGCATCGAATGATGTTACATAGTTTAACTAGATTCCGCTAATAGTTTGGCTTTGGGGAGAGAAAGCCCAATCTTGTGCTACAAATGTTTACCGTAACCTTAACAGACAATTATCTTATTGTTGCTGAATGTATCAAATTGAGGGACTTTCAAATGATTTTATAAGCCCGTAGGCTGTACAAATAAAGCGAAATAGCAAATTCCTTAATTTGCTCAGAATACCTAGAGGCAGACAATTTACAGTTATTTGCCTCATTCCTAAACAGTCCAGTATCCATATGGCCAAAGTTATCAACGAGTAATTTTCTCCTCTGGACACCCACAATTCATATAATCAATTCATTGCTTGAAATCAATTACTTTGAAAGAAAAAGGTCACATATTCCCTTTAACCTCCCATTTTTCTTTCTGATCAAACATCCAGTTGAGTTTCTTCTTCTTTTTCGCTTGTTTTGCTTTCTCAGTCCTTTGCTTTTCTAAATAATCTTTAGCATTAAATGCATCTGTTAATGACTGAGCTATGTCTCTTTCACATATTTCATTGTTGATTTGCTCAGCTAATTCAAAATCTTTCACTTTTATAGCTTCCTCTAAATCTTTTTCAATCCTACTCTTTTTCCTCCCATGAGGATCATATTCTTCACAAATTTTAACATTTAAATTAGGAAGTTGATCAAAAGTTGTATTATCTTTATCGTCAACATTCTTTTGTTTCTTGAATTCACTTGGCATCCCTTTTACAACCAAATTAAGAGTTTCTTTTAGGTTACTTTGCTTTGTCACATTTTCAGTTTGTGATTCGCAAGGACAAACATCTGATTTAGAACCATCATTACAACATTTTGTTGTCTTTGCACTGTTTATGTCAATATCAATTTTTCTCTTCTTTGGACCATCAGGTCTGTTATTTTTGTTTCTATGGCCATGATAGCTAAATTTGCCTTTCCTTTCACACTCCTTTCTTTTCATCTGAAGATTTTGAAAACGTTCATGAGCATTATTGAGAAATATGCTTCGTGTGTCAGACTGTTTCTCCTCAGAAAGTTCATCTCTATGTTTTTCATTGTTTGTATCTTTAGCATTGAACTTTTTAGCATTGCTATTCTCATGGCATGATGAGAGTAACATTGTTGCATCATCTGCAGAATCAGCAGCAAGAGGGCTAGGCCCGGCCTTTGGCGATGTTGCAGGCTTCCCCTTCGTTGTCTGAGACTTCTTCGTCTCGTCTGCAGCATCATGCTTCGGCTCTTCTATATCTTCTTCTTCGCTGCCGGTATCATAGCAAAGCAACGAACGAAGCATTTCGCCAAGCTTTCATAGATGAAGTAAGTCTGTTTCTGGAAGCCAATTTCTGGATACACTGCTGTTGTTGTTGTAATGCGTTGTTGTTGCTGCTATTTGCTGTTTCGCAGATGCTGTCAGTAAATAAATCCATTTGTTTACATTTGGGATAGCAACCAATCATATCACGCTAAATCCATTCCGTGGCTAAATCCCCAAATCTCACCATCCCTAGCACGTGACAGCCACCTACCGTATATCGCTTGCTAAGGAAACCATAGAACCAAGAAAAACCCACACGCGCCCCCGGGGGGGACTTCACCATTGGGACATATGGGGGTGTGCGTTGCAAGAATTTCTGTTACGACCCAATCCCAGATTATAGGCGGGATTTTTAGACCCAATCTCAGAATATGGGTGAGTGTTTTTCCTAAACCTGACCATTCTCAGAATGTCTAGTAAAAAATTAGACCCAATCCCTGAAAATTTCTACAAAAAGTACATCCCATTCCCAGAATTTTCGTGCCAAAAACTACCCCAAAACTGGCGCACATCTCCGTATGACTGGATAGTGAAGTACCCCCCCCCCCCGGGCACGCGCCATTGTCACCTTGGCTTTGCTGTGTTTGGTCACATGTCGACATTATCAAATGCAGTGGGCTATTTATAAACATGAGATCTCATCTTTTAACGCAGATTCTTCACTTTAAGCATTCGTGTCTAGTTTGTTATGCTGGGGGAGTCAGAATTAACAAACCCCAGAGTCCTTTTCATTATCTTATTTTTGTGTTGCCTCTGGTTGTGGTACCCATGGTACAGTAAACTCCCACCTTTAAGAAACCACATTATAAGAAAATGAGACACTGAATTTTAGAAAGAAAAATAAAAAAACGACAAGAACAATAGGCTGAGGTAAAAAAGTGAGTTTCTTTAAAGGCTTAAAGGCAGTACTTAGTAGTGCTAAAACAGGAAACAGAGGAAGCCATTTTTTACGCTTTAAATTTCTGTGCAACAATGATGAAAGATCAACTTGGATTTGGATAGCTTGTTCACCTTATTTTACGACGAATTGCAAAAAACTTTCAAAGAAACGCAGGGCCGTAGGAAGCATCTTAAACTTGGAGGGGCAGGAGGGGCACGACACTTCAAGGACAATATTTTCCTGAAGCTAGAGGGGCATTTCCTAAAACAAAAAGGGCAATTTCTCGTTTATTGTAAAGTCTTGGGGGGGGAGCACGTTGTTGTTTTGTCGAGTGTTTTATTGACCAGTTAAACGTTTTGTCGAGGAACCGCTTTATCAGTTACCAGTTAAAAATTGAATTATGAATTGTGAAAATATGAAACAATCTGCAAAAAGAAAGTTACTTGGCTAATTTGCGAAATTTTCAATTGTTCGTTATTTTTCAATTGGGGCAATGGCCTGCAAATTAAAGCGAGGTTCCACAGTGACAGCATATCTAATTCACCTGTTGCACGATGCCCAAAAAATTTCCAAGCGTTTTCCGAACAAGCCGATATGAAGTGGAGGACATGAAGCAATCCAGTATCATGTAGCTGGGGACAAGGGGGATACTCAGTAATTTCGGACAGGTGTGCTCAATTGAGCTAATTTTACTGCTACCCAAAAAACATACATGAAAATTCATAGACCCAACAAGTCAGTTCTCTCGACCCCCGTCCGAAAAAATTTACGGCGATTTTCTAAAATCCTAAAAATACAACAGCGATTTCCTCACAATCCCCAAAAAATAACGGCCAATTTATTGAAACCCATCCATATAAATAACTCAAATTTTCAAGATCCCAACAAATAACATAAGACCGAATTTCAAACCCAAGCAATATCAGGATCATCCGTGTCCAAATTTTTACGAGGGCGCCCCTGGGAAATGGGGTCTTTTTTCAAAGGGCCATCAAAGAGGCAAAAACTTTTTGCCACACCTGGTATTGATAGGAATCCAAATACTTTAGAGACAGAAATTCAACAACAAAAATTTAGCAACCTGAATTTTAAAAGTAAACGAGAATACTGTACAAGGTGGAAATGCAATTACAACATGAATGGGAGATCTAAGTTCTTCTCTCCAGTGCCAACATATATGTAGCCAAACCTTCTGCTTGCTGGAACATGATAGAAAGTGAAGCCAAGCCAATGAAGACTTCTCAGTACAACAAGTGAACTACCACGTTCAAACTGAATACTCCAAGAGCCTAGGGATACGTTGAAAAGGTTCAGTTTAGGGTAACCACTTAAGCTGAACGTATTACAGAGAACACAACGAACCAAAAGGCACAACGCTAAAAAAGTGCAGTCGGTCAACTGTCTCTAAAGCATCTTAGTTGGGGACGTGACATTTTCAGGGGCAATTTTAAAAGAAATTTGCGGATTCTGGGTATCACTTTTAGACATTTCTCGGGATTGTGGGTGCTGTTCTGGAGCATATTGGCAAAAACATAGGAATTACAGGAAATGCTTCATAATACGCGGAATAATGACCCAGACTTTCATTGAATTTGCGGCATTTATGACCATAAAATTCTCCAAAATGTGCAGAATTACGAATACCATTCCTCGTGCAAAATGGTACGTCCTCGTCCGTTGATAGGTCAAGATAACCCCTGAGTGTAAGGGGCCACACACATATCGAATAACGCCATTTGGACGTTTTCGTTTAGGCCCCTTGTGTCCCCAATAAAACATCCATGACTTAAATTTCGATATAAACGGAAGCCCGACCTCTATAATATAATAATATGGAAGCTCTAGAAGATTCAGTATTCTTTAGATTTGATAATAAGTATAATTATATTCTTACCATTGTGTGGTATGTCGGTATCAATGGGATCAAGAAAGTCTATGGCTTTATCAAGGTCGGCCTAGAAGAAGAGATAAATTCAAGTGTTAAATGTTGTGCAGACTGACCACAAAACAGGCTCTTCAAGGCTATAACTAGCAAAATGGTCATAACGGATGAGTAAGCAAAAATAATCCCCATTTGAATGCCACTGCTACCAGGATATGAAGGCAATAATATTGGCAAATATACTATTTGATAATGGCCCCACCTATTTGAGCATGTCTACTATTAGATGATATATTTGGCGATATTATTGCCTTGATATCACTCTCCTTCGCAGAGGCTGTATTACCGGAGGACGGATGAAATCGGAGCTTCGGAGCTTCACGTTCTGCTCGTTTGCAAACAACAGCCTCTGCGACGGAGAGTGCCTTGATATCCAGAGAGAAGTGGTCTTTCAAACGGGGATTGTTTTTTGCTGACTCACCTGGTACTATAGTTCATTTCCTTTGTCACAGTCATAACTTCGCCTCTGTTCATAGGCACTTTCTCCAATTTCTCTTCTTAAAGGGGCTCCGTCGCCAAACTGTAAACTAATCTGTAAACACTATTGTTTTAGGCACATTTCCATCGTCTTTTGCAGCTTGTTTGGTGGCTTCACACAAGCCACCAAAAGGTAACCGTTAAAAATCCTCTTGGATCTGATCTGAGCAATTGTAAAAGATATGAACGTTTGGTTTGTTCCTATGTGAAGTACGAGGATTCATCTTCAAAATAACGTTTTCATTTTTGAAAAAAAAAAGATGAAAGTCTGTGTGATATCGCCTATCAAAAAGCTGCAAAATCACCGTTTCGACCGAAATTTGGAGACGGAGCCCTCAAAGCAATCAATCAAGATCTGACACATAGCCCTCAAAGCAATCAATCAAGATCTGACACATAGCCTGTTATCGTGGTATTTGTCTGCTTCGAATGATTATTGAGATGTTGCCCATTAAAGAGATTAAATTTCCAATTTACATACCTTTTGCAGTAAAGTCTTCTCCTGGAGGAATATTGGCTCGCGGTAGTGAAAGTACGAAGACAACCTCCCAGCCTCAGCAGCTGATAAACCTAAATAGATAATGAGGAAACCGTGAAACAAAACAATTTGCTTGATTTGGGGCGTAAGGACCAGCGGGGACAAAGGAACACCAATGTTATCTGAACTTTTAACATACAGAGCCCGGTTGCTCAAAACTGGTAATAGGCTAACACCGGATTAGGACTATGCAAACGGCTACAGAATTGTGCTTTCTTTTAATCCAAGGTTTGCCCTAACCTGATTTATACGAAGATATTGATAATAGATAAAATACATAGCCTTGAAAATTACGATTAGACGTCTCGGGCATAACCCTTCATGCGTATTTAACATACAGAACCATAGTTTGAAACAACGTCAAATGACCTGCAATAGGCCTTGTAGCTATTCAGGCTATTCTACAAAAGAGTCTGGATCGAGCGATATTTTTATACATCTTTATTCGAAAGGTTCGATTGAGCAACGATAGAGGTTTTGTCACTGTTGTGCGCATTCGAAAATTCTACAAATTGTATGAATTCTCGCTCGAATCCATACTCTTTCGTAGAATAGCTAAAAGGTCTATTTGTTGAATATTTTTACCAGACTCTTTGCTCGAAGTTAAAGGATGTGGAAAGACAAAGAAAGTGTATACAGGTCAACGAATAGGAACATATTTGTTACGAACCAAATCATCTTTTCAAAACTAACCCCTTGATAATATGGAAGCTTTCATTTTAACTAATGGATTTTATTTTCAAAATATTGATAAAGATTGACTTTTCAAAACTGAAATAGTACCGGGTGAGTAAAAAAAAACAATCCCCGTTTGAAAGGCCACTGCTCCCTGGATATCAAAACGATAATATCGACAAACACATTATTTAATGGTTGACATGGTCAAACATAATTCAAAATGTACCCCACTGAAATCAGCCACTCCGTTCTGAAATTATGAGCGATTTTCCGGAGAAAGCCCCTACAAGAAACCTTCAAAACAAGCCTAAAACCACGAGCAAATTTTCCAAATATTTCTGCCTTACAGCAATGACTTGCACATGCTTTAGCACGTGTTGTCCTCTTGGGAGGATAAAATCTCCGAGAATAATTTTGTTATGTTCCCAGGGGTGACACTTTCATTCTCCCAAAGAGATAAAACGTGCTAAAGAATGTACAAGTCATTGCTATTAAGGAAGAAATATGACGGAAATTTGGTTGTGATTTTATGCCGTTTTTGCAGGTTTCTTGGAGGGGCTTTCTGGAGAAAATCCCTCATAATTTCAGAACGGAGTGGCAGATTTCAGTCAGGTAAAATTTAGAATTTATTTGAACATGTCCACCATTCAACAATATATTACCAATATCATTGCCTTTATAGACATGGAGCAGCGGCCTTTCAAACGGGGATTGTTTTTTCTGACTCATCCGGTATATTCTCTTTTTCTCTGCTGCAATTGATGTCCTGTTTTGTTGCATCCACATTTTTTGCGCCAAATAAAATGTCTCACCATTTGTTAAAATGAATGGTCCCTTTTAAAGCAAAAATAGATAATGTATCGTTTTTCTTCCAAATATACGACTTTTCTAAAAATTTATTTCCTTGTTCCAAGACCTTACTGTATTTCCAGTGGTATTCCCTTGTTCCCAACTTAATAATTGAAGTATCGCCTCTTTACTCCTCTAAAACCCCCGGAAGGGCCTTACTAATTCAAAGCTTGGCTCAAACTGGAGTAAATAGACAATAACACTAAAAATGGGGACTCCAAAGACTTTGTTGTGTTTTGCTGCAAAGCATGCTGGTAAAAAGCTCCCTGACGACCACCTAACAACATTTCAGTCTGCCGTTTTGACTAGCTAGCTAGAATTCGAATCGACCTTGAATTCGAATGCAACATGGTTCAAAAGGAAACCTCCCAAAGCAGAAAAGGTAAAGGTTTGATTCGAATTGAAGTTTCAATTAAAGACGTGCGTTCGAATTACAACATTTTCCTATCTGCTTACATTGATTACTTGTTCCAAACTTTACCACCGCTAGCTAGTCGAAACGGCAGATAAATTTGTTTATGTCGTTAGGTGGTCATCAGGTACAGTAGCTGTTTACCAGCATGCTTTGCGTGGCCGCCATCTTTAGTGGTATTGTCTATTGGCATAATGTATTTTCTGAAGTCCTTTCAAACGCATTTTTGATGAGTTGTCGTTTCCAAATGGAAATACAAACTTTTGATTCCATCCAAATACGTCAGGAAATCTTCAAACATGCCAAAGAAATTTCATATGTCAGGGAAAAATAATTTCGACGCTTCTTTCCGTAGCATTTTTCCGTCGCATAACATATCTTTACTCCAGTGTGAATCAACATCAGATCTTACTAATCTAATTAATCTGAAGTTGCTAAGTTTCAAACCTTCAAACATTCTGTTTTGGAAAACTTCTCCAGTTGGTGCCCTGATGTAAGCAGCTCTTGGTACAATTGCAACTTCTGCATCAATTGCTGATATAATAGTGGCCAAGCGATCTTCTTCTTTGACAAGCACCTAAATCAAAGTTGATAGTTTTATTTTCAAAAATATTAGATCTGAGGTCTCTCTCAAATTACATGTGACGTGAGATTTGCGATAAAGAAAAATTACTCATGCAAAACTCTTCAATTTTTTTATTCGTGGGCATTTTCACATGAAATCTAATTTGAGACTTCAAATCAGACAGACTTCAAATATTTCAAAGCTTCGTACACCATGTCACCTACTTGAAAAACTTAACACATATTGTAGAAAATCCTAAAGTATAAACACGGATATAAGGGCCCCATAATATAAGGGTTACAGTTAGGGCAACCTCCCTGTAACAAAAATATAAAAACATCATGTTTAATGTCTTGTTTAATAGTCAATAGATTCAATTACAGTAAACAATTTACCTGGCTTAAATCTACCTCTCCTTTTCATATTTATGGGAGATTGCATTGAAAAATCCCTTCAAAAAAGTTGGAAAACAGCTGAAAATAACAATCAAATGTTGTCGGTTTTCCTACCTTAGAGCAATGACAATTTAATGGATTAGGATGTGATATCCCCATGGGAGGATGGAATCCCTGTGAAGGAGTTTTCTGTGCTCATATAGGTAACATTTTCATCCTCAGAAAGGGCTAACACATGCTAAAGCGGCTGTTCAAGGCATTGCTGTAAGGCAGAAATCTTAAGGAAATTCTATGGTGATTTTAGGTCATTTTTGAAGTTTTTGAAGGGACCATCTCAAGAAAATCTTGAATAACCTTCGAACAAAGTGGCTGATTTCAGCTAGTATGTAAATTTATCAAAGTAATTGAACATTTCCAGTATTCAACAAGACAATAACCAAATACGTTATTGCAAAATGCACATTATTGCACATTACAAAATATACAATTTCTTTGATATTTAGGGAATGATTGGCTTTCATTCAGCGTGCGTTTATTCTGACTCACCTGGTATTATTATAAAGGTACTACCTGAAGTCTTGGAATAGTCAGAGCCCCCTCCAATCAAGGTTGCACTTACCATATTAGCATTATCTTCATCCTCATCTTGCTCTCCTTCCTCAGCACCTGGAACCTTCTCGGCATATTCATACTCATGCGATGGGTCCCCAGTGAATCTACCTTTCAGAAGCAAACACCTCCTTTTTGTATCGTCATCGGGAAGCTGCAGAAGTCCCCATTTGATGCAATCAAGGCTATAGTTAGATCAGTAAAATTGGATCAGAACCTGTCTGCCATACTCTACAGACTGAATCCATGAAATATGAAAATCAGTACTCGTATTTTTCTTATAAGAAACCGCTTATAAGAAACTCAACCCTCAGATCGCCAAAAAATTAAGAAACTCCAGTACTGGGATAATATAACTTAAGAAACTATTTATTTTAATAAAGGAAATCCTTAGCATATTTCTACTTCTTTCCACTTATTTTCTGTATCATATCACTCGGAAGGTATGTGAGTAATGTCTAAACATTGGAGAGGCTTCAAAAACTGTGTTTTGAAATGTTCTCGAGGGCACAGGTAGTAAACATGAGGATTGTTATGGAAGCTTTAAGAACCTCGGAAGAAACTCGGGGCACTCAAAATCTGATAATTTTAAGAAACTTTCAGTACTGCACTGAGAATTCGGGTTTGAGTTCCTCCACAGCTAACATGATTGTCTCATATCCCACCCTTACATATGAAGTAAACACAGAGTCAGCCTCGGTCTAGTAGTTTAGCCAACATAGTTTCTGAGGAAACCAAGATAACTGAGGAGGTGAGCCACCCAGTCTGCAGAGTGTGGCATGTGCACACACAAAATTTTTTCAGATGTTCGACCAAATGCACACCAAAAATAGAAGGCTGCACACAAAGGCATTGAAGGAATTTGACGGAAACTAAGAAAGTGCACACATTTCAAACCATTTCTGCTACTTGCACACCTTTTTGTTTGCCCTTGGCCTTGCACACATCACAAGATCTTGTCCGAATTGACATGCTTTGCAGACTGGTGAGCCACGAGGTGAGCATAGATAGGTTCTAAATCTTGAAAAAGGTCGGTGTAAAATTCTGTGACCAATATCTTTAAATTGAATGGCTTGAAAGAAATTTTAGCTACTTTAGTCTTTGCTATAACTCTACCTAACCGGGCTACCACCTTAAACCAGTGGACTTTTCAGAAATCTTCAATATTTTCAGAATCACCTTCGTTCGCCTCATATTGCTCAATAATCCTGAAGGAAAGCGTTAAAGTCAATATGATATACCTGTAAAGTGTTTTTCTGTCTTTAAGCTCATCTTTACCAACACCCTGTACAATAAAATAGTCCATCTTGTATCCGAGGATCTTTCCCCAAAACTGAATCCTTCGAAACTGTTGTTGCGTTTTCAAAATTATGAGTGATGACTGCAACGCAGCTTTTTGCTCAACACTAAGGATAACTCCACTACTTGCCACATAGTCAATGTCTAAATGTAGACCATCTGAATCCATCGCGTTGTTATTTCGATTGCAAGCGAGCGAAGAAGGTTAAAAAACAAGAGCTGCTCCACTCCGGTCAGTTCAGCAAAACTTCAGACTTGAAAACAGTAGGCCGTTTAGTTTGTTGTTATAGCAACTATGCTTAGCCTCGAATTCAAGTGAAATTCCGCCTTCGTCGCGGTAACAGTCCACCCACTGAACTTGGTGAGTAATTTATGTAATTCCCTTGTGTATTTAAATAATTTTTGTATAAAACAAAACTCTGTTCAAAGTACAAGTATTTATACTGTTTTTGTTTGTTTTTATGTATTTCCCTGTCTGGTTCCCTGACGTCATTTTCTACAAAGGGGACTAGGATTTTCTAGGGGACTAGGTCCAGAATTTTCTACAAAGGGGAAGAGGTCTCAAACAGAGGCGCCGGAAGGAGGATGAAGCGGCGGGGGCAGTCACACAAAAAGGGCACTACAGAATAAGAGAACTGATAAATTCTTCTCAGAAATATAATTTNCTAATTTTTCCTTGTGAATTTAGATTCTTGCAGCGCTAAAACCCTAAGTTCACCCAGGCCCCAACTAATTTCCACTCTTCCACTGCTGTTTGTAACCATACCTATGACAAATAGCATTTCTGAGAAGAATGCAATGTCTCAGTTCTCCCATTTTGTAGTGCCCCTTTTGAAGTGCCTGCCCCCGCCGCCTCGTTCTCCTTCCGGCGCCTCTGAGTTTTAGGACACTGCTGAGAAGCTAAGCTTAGCAGTATCCTGGTGCTTCCTCTCGATGTGACAACACCTAGTGATTCCTTTAGCCTAGGTTTGACAGGGTGGGTACTCGACTCGAATAGCCTGCGTACAGACTATCCCCCCTCAGGAAAAGGTATAGTCTGTGCAGCGGAGCTCAATTTCGTGTAGTGCTGGAGTAAATTGGAAAAACCAAATCTGAATACTTTCGAATTAAACATGAGCATTTCTTTGATACTTTAGAATCTTATCTGAAGATTTCCTGTGACCTGCGTCAGGCGAAAAATTCGGCAAATAGTGCCCTTGCCAAACGCTATATCAAGCAGAGTAGGCCTCTTCACATCTTTCAGTGATCCTTCAGACTTCACCAATTTCGATTTATATGACACTAAAAAGTCTGGCGATTATATCTCATCGATTCTGTTCCATTATCCGGCAGAGATAAAAGTCAGTCAAGGATGCAACGTTTTTCAAGTTTTTCATCAGTTTAGTACTGTATGACTTCAGAATCACGTTGATTAACTGAAACATGTGCTAAAATATTTTCGTATGACACTGGTCACATCAAATCATCACATAAGATGTGAAAGAGATGAAATGAGAAGGGTATACAAGGAAAACCAGGCACAGCAACAATAACCTTCACGGGCATCGGGACACAGGGAGGAAAAACAGTTTTTGCTTCCAGCATCCATTATCAGCCCCACAATATTTCTAATATAAACGCAAACTTAAATGGAGCTTCTATAACCATTGCTGTTCCATTCAGCACCATTATCATTTCAATCGATTCATGCTTCTTTAAAATATGCTCAATGACTTAGCTCTGCCCATATCAATTTGCATCCATCTTCTGTTTGTCACAGAAAGAGCCATAAAGGCATCGAGATGATAATTTTGCCGAATGGAAGAGCAAGATCACGCAAATTGTCTGAATAATATCATTATCAAGTACAGAAAGAAGATAAATAAAACGATAATATCAGTATCAAGAATCCTAAAGAATCTTAAAATTTTCTAATGCACTATCGTGCGTGGCGATAATGATTTTTTTTAAGATTTGGAAAAACTATGAAATAATTGTATGTGAAAAAGGTTATGCATCAAAAAATTCCATACTTAACTAAAATGTCCATTAAATGATAAATAGTGCAATTACAGTATAATGCCTCCAAACTGCATGTCATTAGAAAAGAAGATAGATTATGCTTTCAGAAGGTTTCCGTCAAATTACGATTATTTTCTGAAAAATTTCGACTAAAGTTGGGTTGTGCTTCTTTTCAAAGCCCTGTAATGGAAGTGGCGTCTACACAAACAAAATCCAAATTTTTCTTCGACATAGAAAAAGGTTCATATGTTCCCTTACGTGTTTTAAATGTTACTGGGAGGTCTCTTGATCCCTTTTTGAACAGATTTCTGCTAAAATATTTTGGAGCTCGTATCATTGGCTGAACTTGAAGGGGGGGGGGGTGCCACCTATAGATGGGCAGGGGCGCCAAGAATGGATTGATAAGGGAGCACACCGAAGGCAAGCGAACATGTTTGAACTACTTTATACGAGAATAATTTGGTTTTCCAATAAATAATGCCTGTGCATTGCATGATTTATGTTATATTCTGTCTGAAGCAGACTAGAAAAAATGGGCTTGTGTCCTGATACGGCGCACTTCTTGCCAGTTAGGGAGCACCAAGTAGAGTTTCCTTCTCGGAGGGGGACAACTACCCCCATTTGCCCCCTAAATCCGCCACTGTGCAAGTATTATAATTACATCAAACAAATTTCGGAACATGTATTTGCTACTATAAAGCTACTTAAAACGCTCACTAAAATTTTAAAATATTGTTGCCAGAGTATAACAAGAAGATTAATAATAAACAAAACGAAAGTTTTTCATTGCTACAAAATGTCCAGAAGTGCTTCATTGCTTTAGTGATTTTCAATCGTGTCTTCCTGAAAGGAAAATTGCAAACCTATTATTACACGATTTTCCAAAGTGGGACGTTTTACCAAGATTGTAAATTTACTCTAGACTGATTACAATATGGTATATAGCTAATTTGATTATGATAACCATTGCTAGCAAAATTTTTAGCAAATGTGATCAAGTATTGTTAGGCATCTTTTGAAGGATTTTGAGATGAAGCATTTTTATAAAAGCGCTTGTAATTTGAGAACGATGCTAACGATTTTAACAAACTAAATTTTCTATCTTAGTTGATATGTTAGATACACAAACATTATCAGTTTATAGGAATCTAATAAATGGATTGGCAGCTACAGGCCTTCAAGCGTCCAAACATTTTTCTGACTCACCCGGCAGAAAGAATCTCTTTTGCGCAGGGTATTGGCATTTGGCATGTCTTATAATTACAAGAGAAATTTTAAAATGTAAATCTGGGGACGACTGCACTTAGCGGGACAACTTTATGTCATATCTTGAGGGCCCCTTGAAAATCAGCCTTTGCTGAAGGGCAACCCTCCTTAAATTAATTAAATGAATGAATGAAATCTCTAGGAACAGCTTTAAAGAAATATCTTACTGACCCTAACTAAACCCTACCTTACCCGAACTAACCATAACTTACCCTAACTTGCCCTTAAACCCCCTTTTTCCAATACCTAGCCCTGACCCTAACCCTTACCCCATGCCACATAACTTGCGGATATTGAAAGTTGGTCCACTAAAGTACAGACTAGCCTAAATATGTTCTCCTATCAAAGCTAGGCAGCAAAAAGAATTGCTTCGTATCAAGCCCTGTTTTCAGCAAAATAAGAGAATATTTGTTACTTGTTACTAATCACTGCACAAAACATTGCGTCCAAAATTAAGGTACATGTCTTAAAAGCAAGACCAAGTTAAGGTCTCAGGAAATTGAAGAATTAGAAATGTCAGAAATTGATTTTATGCGTTTATAGTTAAAGGTAGGCAGAGTCAGGACCCGGGGAGGGGGGGGGGGTACATGACTTGTAGATGGACGGGGGTCTTCCGCCTGGTTTTGAGAAAAGCTACCTACTACTATTTTTCCAAAATTCGCCTTCCTACCCACTTTTTGATGAATTTTGGAGGAGAACTACCATTTTTAGCTATTTTTCTCCGATTTCAGCCCAACAGACCCATGTTTCAGGAAAATCTGCCGAAAAATGACCGTCGTTTAGAAAATTTTGGGTCTGAAAACCCACCCATATGGGTGGCACATAGCCGTACCCTCAACATGTTCTGTACCCCCCCCCCCTGGGGGAGTCGGGATTCAGATTCCTTTCTATCGAGTGGCCGAACGACTTTGATTTACCTTTCGATTTCTGTTCTAGAGGGGACGGAGCAACGACGACCACACATTTTTCCTGCTGTCCACTTGAAAATAATAATCTCTTTTTCATCAACACTCTGTCAATGAAAAATCTTCCAAACACTCACCTTTGCTACCTCAAATGATGTTCCTTCTCAAAGCAAGGAAACAAGCAAGAACCAGGCTGAAAAGTGACTTGATGATGCCATTCGACTGTTGCATCGCATTCATGCCACCACCTGTAATTTATGCAGATGTAATTTTCAGAACAATAACTAATGCAATGTATTTCTTCCAAATAAATTAAATGAAAACGTGCAAAAAGTTTTGGGGAAAAGGACAGAGCTCTTGGTAGTTTTTTCAACCTCATTAGACTTCTCCTTTACTCGCAGAGCAGACTGCTCTTTGTCTTGCCATTCTGAAGCAGAAAGACACTAAACAGGGCAACATTTTATCGAAAAAAATTACTTTCTGATTATATTGTCCATAACTATGAGAAGGACAACGGCCAATTTCAGCAAAGTAAACATTTACAACTAATGTAGTCGTTCTTTGGCACGATAAAGCTTTAACTGATGCAATAAACCATTACAGAAAATATGACGGAAGGGGCATTCTGCTACAATTCTTTGCGTTGTATCATAAAATCTCAATAGAATCATAGCTAATCCATTTAAGAACGCGAGCAATTCCTGAAAATTGCCTCTTGACACCATCTTTTCCGTTCTCATCTGTTGGAAGGGCCAGAACTGCAACTGTAAGCTATGCAAAACATATATACCGCAGGTTGGGTATCTAACATGATACGCAGCTATCATATATATATTTTATAATATTATTATTTAACGACTGTAAATTGATTTTTAGTTTGTTTGGTAAGATAGATAGTAGGCCTAAATTAGCAGTGATTTTGCTACAATATTTGTTTATAAGCCTACTTTAAATGAATTAATGATGATGATGATGATGATGATGATGATGATGATGATTATGATTCTCATCTGATTTACGGATTCTTGGCAAACTAATTTCTTACGAACGTTCCAAGTCTTTTTAACGCTATTCCACATGGGTCTTTAATTCACTCCTAGCATGAGGGTCCCCTAATTATCTCCGTAACCTATAACGTCATGAAGTTGCAACTTGGTACAAAGTATTACCAACGTATTGTGCTTCTAAATAGGTGATAGGTGACCTGTTGCTAGGCAACCAGGCCATAATGGCCCTCCATGTTGAAGACGGTTAACTGACCCGGCAAACAAGGTATTGTTTTCATTTTAATACAAACAACAGACTCACCTTTTTGATCACATTTCTTTGTATTGCCAGGTGCCCCACATGTTTCTATCCCTTTTCCTCCTCCACCTCCTTCGAGCTTGCCAGCACCAATGCTATCTGCTTGAGACATAAACGTTTTCTGACCATTTGTACAGTACGCCTTCCCAGTTAGCTGAAACGGAGTGAACTTCGCTTTCAAGATGACAGCAGTGCCACTAAAAGTTTTGCCGAGATCCTTAGGCGTTAACTTGGTGACTTCTTTTTTCATGTCCACACACATGCCCTCAGCCTTCTTACATGGGTCGACTTTGGTGAGGACTTTAATTGCGCAATTGGCAATCCTGACTTTTGGTAGCTTGCAAACAGTTCCCACAACACCAAGACAGGCAGTACCCATCAAATCTGCAGGGTTAGGAACAGAGAAATCAGCGGCTATTCCTGCATCGAGTCCAATTCCAGCTGAAAATGAACCGGTAACACAGCTGGAACCTTGTGGTGATAACGATGCCTTTAAGTTTCCTTCGGCAACAAGTCGTGCCGCCATCATCATCTTCAGTGGAATACCGTTGACAGCAACTGTAATCTGATACAGGGCAAAAAAAGGTATTTCATATTTTTGGACCTTTTTTGTTGAATAATTTTATTGCATCTATATAAAGCAAGGAACCCATCTTTATTCGAGATTTTTAAAAAAATAATGATATTTGAAGAAATTTGACGGATATCATCTGAAAACACAATCTATCTTCTTTCCAATGATATCCAGCTTTGTGACATTAATTGAATTATTTATCACTTAATTGACGTTTTAGGAAGTATGACCTATTATAGAAGTGGTAGGACATTTACATAGGCGAAAACTCGTCTTTGTAAGTGTTGATATATCAGTTCAATGATAAATAATACACCACTTCGACGAACGGCCGCCATTATGGAAAATAGACTAGACTATATCTTGAGTGCTGAATCTGAATCTGCAGTCGAAAATCTTGTATCATGAAATTTGGAAAAACTTCCTAAACCTGCCCGAACGAAAATTTCCGATGTTAATGTAAAGTATCAGCAATTCTCGGGTATGAATCCACTAAGAATATTAACAGCATTGAATACAAATAAAAAATTCGTTATACAAAAATCTCAAATTCAACAGGATGAAATTTTTCTAGATTTTTCTAAGCGTCAACTATTCCTGTTAGGTTTACACTTACTTTCGGATATAAATGTAACACAAATTCGCACAAAGATAACACAAATTGTTCCGGTACAATTACAAAATGGTGCAATGTGAAAACGGAACTCTCACCGGCATAATTTGCAAATGGCATCGTGTGGACATTCAAGCCAATATGAAAGAGGAACATTTTGACGCTTTTGAGAGGTCAAATTCTTTAGTCCTATATAAATCTATTTGTCATCAAATCCAGCAAAGTTGTCGCGGAGATTGCAAAGTGTTTGGTACCTTCGCATTTTCTCCGGTTTTCTAATTTGTCCGGACTCGTGTGAATGCTAACCAAAATCATGGTTCATATAGCCAACCTCGTTCCCAGGGTGTTCTTACGTCATACGCTAGTCACGAAGCCGAGTGAGCACCCTGGTACACATTGCACAAATCTGTCCAGAAAATGGACAGATTAGCAGCCATTATGGATTTGTGGTTGGCAGGGTAACGCTCATTATGTGACCTCGATTCCAAACAACAAAGCAATAGTGTAGTGGTTGTTGCTTAGTGACTAGATTTTATTGTTGTTATTCGAATAATTAATAAATTTTCGAGAAGTAGTTTGTGTTATCTATTGTTTTTGAATAGCCAGTCAAATTGCAGAACGGCCACTTGTATCCCAGAGTAGAGGTAGAGCAACGAACTCACTCTGGGGACGAGATTGGCATATAGCATCACAATTTTGCCGTTTTCTAGTTGTGCCGGTATCGTGCGAACGCAATCTAATTCTTCCCTTTTAACTGTATGTTATCATTAGTTTGATTTGTAGCAAAAATTACTTAATACTAACCTCTGCACCAACACGAAATACACCTAGAAGCCCAACGTCTGCATCCACCACAATTTCCTTTGTAATCTGCGTGTTGAAATTCTTCTCGAAGCCGACATCAAATTTAATACCTTTGAGAGGGTCGAATGTTGCAATGGCCTTTTTGATACTGAGTACAGCATCGTTCTTATAGGAAACTTGCGCTTTGAAAGATCCCTTAGCATCAAGCTTAAGATGGTATTCAGCAACAGCTTGTACCTTTACTTCAATGATCACTGGAACGTATCCAAACATGAAAGTCTTTCTGATGAGCACCATCGGTTGGCATTGCAACTTACTTGTTGGGTTCCTGCATATGGAGCATTTTTTGCCAATACAATTTGTAAGAAACAACTTTTTCTTGGTCAATGGCATTGTCTTAGCTTGAGTTGTTTCAATCTTAGCCAGCGCTTCCACTGCAACTTTTCCATGCAATTCAACATTTATTTGCCCCTTGCTTATGTCAGCCTCAACACTTAGGCCTCCTGTTGGCGTTACAGAGCCAGACAAGCTCAGAGGCCCACTGGTATGGTCATATGATTGTGCAGCATTGCTTATTGCTAAACATGCAGAGCCCTTGCCACCAACTTTTATCTTACAGGGTTTACTCGGGTCTAAACAAGCACCAATTCCTTTCCCAATGTCACCAATACAGCCTTTACCAGCAGGAACCAAGCACTCGATGAAATCAACAATAGGCTTTGCAATCTTTTTCGCCAAATCAGCAGCATGATCAAATGTCGTCATGCGACCACATTTTAAATTTTGGTTAAAAAGGGCATTGCATCCATCTGGGCAATTGGCAGGGCATTGTTTGCATGTACCACTTGAGTAGAAACTACCCCCTTTGCACCATAGACTATTCGTTTTGTCACAGTCTGTGTCCTCGTTACATTTTGTGCCAGCACGAAACCCATTCTTTGGTGCACAAAGGGCTTCAGTTTGGGAAATCTTCTCACATCGACCACTTTTACAAATATTGTTATCCCCAGAGCCGAGGATATTCAGGGGGCATGTTTCATAGTCATCGTGTTTTCTTTTGCATTTTCCACCACATCCAATGGTTACTGTACCATCACACCAACCACTTTCACAATTGTCGTTTGTGGAGCATGCTTTTTGCACAGCCATCTTCCTTCCGCAGTATCCACAGGTACATTGACCACTGACGCAACTGTTTGAATCACTGCCAGAAAGGCATCTTAGACCATCTGCGACTTTGGCTTTGCACTGACCTCTGCAACCAAATGTGACAGATCCATGGCACCAACCGCTTTCACAGTTGTCATTTGTGGAGCAAGCGAGACCAATTGCCAATTTTTTGCCACATTTTCCACAGGTACACTGCCGACTGGCGCAGCTGTTACCATCATTGTTCCCTCGACAATTCTGATTATCTGCAATTTTTGATTTGCACCGACCACGACATCCAACTGTGAAAGATCCATCGCACCAGCCACTTATACAGTTGACATTTGTGGAACAAGCATAGCCAGATGGCAATCGTTGACCGCATCGTGTGCAAGTACATTGCTTACTCACACAACTGTTTCCATCGCCATTTTGTAAGCAGACTCCGCCATCAGCAACCTGAAATATGAATACATCAATTCAACTAAAGTTACATAACGGGGATAAGGGATCGTCCGAATTGATCGGTTGTTTTATAGCCGAATTCTACCGAAAGTAAATTTTATCTGCAATTTAAGTATTCAGATAATGCAATTTTTTTGGAAATCAGTTATTTAGCAAGCGAATTCGTCTGTTCAGCGAGGAAAAGCCGAATATCGGCTAAAAAGATCCGATTTTTCTGGATATTTAATCGAAAAATTAGCCACTTCATATTTTCGGCATAAAGCACGGGCTTTAGGAGACTCTGAATTAAAAATTAGATTTTCGGATGATACATCGAGCACTTTTCTTCTTTTTATTTCGTTCGTGATATATCGAGGGCGAATCACGTGGCAGAGTGACGTGACCTAGAGCCATTATGCCACTCAAGTGTGGCAGAACCTTTTCCCGGAGTTTCCGTTTGAGTGGCATAATGGCTCTATGTCACGTCACTCTGCCACGGGCTTCCTGCTCGATATATCACGAACGAAATAAAAAAGAAGAAAAATACTCAGATGTATCATCCGAAGACCTAATTTTTAATTCAGAGTCTCCTAAACTAAAGCCCGTGCATAAAGTCGGCAAAATATTCATCCAAGTGCTGGTATTTAAGCGGTTTCGTCAGCTGTTTCCCATAACTTGCTGCTATTTAAAATATTTCACTGTGACGAATGTTAACCGATCCATTCGGACGGTCCCTAAGTGGATTCAAGGGTGTCAGGACACCCTTGATTTGATTAAATAATTATTTACCTTGTTTTAATTGTTGTTGTCTTCTTTGTTTTGTTATCCCTGTCTTCGTATTTCAGCTACTGAACTTGGCCCACTTGGCCTAAATGCTCAATTTCGTCATTCGAATCTAACTCACTTGTATTCATGTGTGTTATTGTGCCTTCGCAGAAGAAAAGGTTTTATGGTTTAAAACAATTTCCTCTGCGAAGGGCGCATTAACACACAGGAATACAAGGGAGTTAGATTTGAATGACCAAACTGAGCACTTAGGCCATGTGGGCCAAGTTCAGTAGCTGAAATACGAAGACAGGGACAAGAAAACAAAGAAGACAACAACAATTAAAACAAGGTAAATAAATATTTAATCAAAGCATCGGTGTCCTGACACCCTTGATTGGACTAAGTCCAACAATATACAGGGTGTCCCAAAAAAAGTATACAGATTTGGTCAACCCTAACGATCAGAATTTAGCATGAATCAATCCGAAATCATTTTGAAAACATTACTCGGTAGTTAACTTGAACATAGATACCTTGTTTGTTGACATTAGTGCTTTGAGAGTAGAGATAAAATTCTTGAAAGGACAAATCTAGCCCCACCTCCCAACCAGAGCTTTGTCGTTTTGGCCTAAGCAAATTCTTAAAGCACAGGGAATAAGTCAACAATAGACTTGGAAAAATTTGAACCAGGAGGAGAAAAATTAAAAACTGCACAACAAAGGCGTTTCACAAAATATAATTTACGTGACTCTTATTATCAAGGGAGCTGAGAAATAAACTTTATTCATTTTAAATGAAACAAATTTTGGATATTGCTTAGGCCAAAACGCCAAAGCTCTTGTTGGGAGGTGGTGGCTAATTTGTCCTTTGAAGATTTATATTTCTACTCTCAAAACACCGATGTCAACAAACAAGGTACCTATGTTAAGTTAACTATCGAGTAATGTTTTAAAAATAATTTGGATTGATTCATGCTAAATTCTGATCGTAAGGGTTTACCAAATTTGTATACTTTTTTGGGACACCCGGTAGATATGTTTGGATAGAAGACAGCAAGACTACAAGGGTACTACAAAGGTCCAAAAAACCAGGTACTAATAGCGCTAACCATGCACTCAAAGCTTTTCATCTATTTACATTGAGAATAGGTCTTGGGGCAGGTGATTAGAAGGACTGAATAGAAACAGAATTTTTTATGGCTCCAAAATTTGCGCTGCCCAGTTCCCTAGACCACAACCGCGAAGACAGAGAAGATGTTGTTGTGCAAAAGAGCTTAGCAAGAGGCAGTAGCGTAACGGAGGTAGTCGGGGCCCTTAGGGATTTTTCAGCTCGGGGCCCCTAGCTATAAGTATTAAAATAATATAGATATGAACGTAAAAAACCATGTCCAATTTAAACTTAAGAAAATGACTTGCGCAGACAAAAAATAAAACAACTATAATGATTGAAAGTCAATACATGTGTTGTCTAAGCCCCTGGGTCCAAGCAAGCGGCATGGCCATGGCAAATCACCTGCAGGATATCAAAGCGAGGGAATTTTGGGGAAAATGGGGAAAATGGAGAAAGTACAGGAAAAATGTCAGAGAGACTGCAATGTATCTTTACCTAGTATCCCGGGCGGGGGGACCACTCCTATACTTTCCTATAGTATCATGCTCGTACAAAGGTGCAACATATGTACCCTAAACGCTGACCTGTTTAAAAAAATACATACCCTAATCGCGGGAACTTCCTTGAGAACATACCCTTTCCCGTGTCACATTGAATTTCTCAATTTTAGGTACCCTAATCGCTGACAACGAATCGAGAGTTTTCGTTTTGGTGATGGAGAGCAACCTTATTTGTTGGCGAGGAGGAAACTGCTTCTGAACTCCTACCCCTTATAATCAATATTTTGCCAGTCTGCTAAGTTCGTTGATTCGCCACAAATTCTATTTTAAAATACTTGATTAAAAATATGATCACAGGAGAGTTTTGATTTATCAAATGCCAGAAATGAATCCCAATTTCGAAATTATGGTTGAATTGGCACCACTAAACACGGGCCTGCGCAGGCCCCTGCCTACTTTGAAGAAAGACACCCTTTCCCGTGTTTTTTTGTACGAGCATGATAACACATCAGGTACCAAGTGGCCCCCTCGGGCCTAGTACATTTCCACTAAGATGAAAGTTGTACTTTCCCGCCGAGCTTTTGCAAAATATGCTAAATATCACTGTGATGTGGTAGGCAACTCTTTATTTTCATGTTTTAAGCCTTTTTGGTCCTCTAAGTGCCCATTAACTGGAGTTAAATGCGATATTTCGTCCACAACTTCTCCCACTTCAGCTCCAGTCCAGTGTTTTATCACGAAGAGGATTCCCTCTCGCAGTGTGTCCGCCATCTTCCAGAAAAGTAGCGCGCCGTCCCAGACCTCTGTGAAAAGGTCTAATAGGTCTAATAGCGTTATTCTTTTCTTTAAAATCATTCTGTTAATTTAATTTGCATTTTGTATTTAGATAATCGAATTAGACTAGTTGCTTTTGTAGCTAAAAAAAAATTCGATTTAAAATAAGAAGACAACAACAACAACAGCCTATTAAATTTTAGGAAAAGTCGCAAAACCTCGGCTCTTTACCTTTCAGAGTGACGACACTACATCAGATCATATTTGCCGCGGGCACTTTGTGCTCCCCCCTGTAGTAATAGGTTTAAAAGAGAGGGGGCCTATCCATAAAGGCAAATATCAAGGCTAAAAATGATAGGTTTTGGGTCTTTTACTTTATATTTTCCGGAATCAACATACGATTTTGCAGGTAAAACACGCAACTTCAAAGTAGTGATGAACTGAAATCACACGAAAATTGTGATCTGATAAATTTTAGTTCAATAAATGGAAAATATTTAGGGGGATTAATAAGGAGAGGGCTTTTTAAAAATTTTAGCTTCAAAGAAAAGGGCTTATTAGAGAGAGAGGTAAAATAGAGCTTCTCTGTCCTTCCCTAACGAATGTGAAGTACGACGGCGGGCCAGCGCGGCGCCGCAGGTGAATCGCTACAAGCCTAGTAAGAAACATTTTGGTACACATCCTCTGGTTGAGTAACTGGACATTAAATAATTGGCAAGACTAATACATGAGAGTGAAGAAGCTTTCCCTCCTCCTGCCCAATGGCTTCCTCTGCAGTGATGTTTTGTTGGCGTTATTACCAGCTATTGCCAGCTATTATTATAATAGTGACAGTAGAGGCTGCATGTAGGCTATGCTAATTGATGCTAATATAGCCATATTTTCTACAAGGTTTAAAGATTATTAACATAGGCTCTTTCAGAAGCTCTCCGCAGGAGCCAGGAATGTTGAAGTGCGAGCGAAGCGAGCGCTTTTACTTCCCAGCATGACCACGAGCATGACATATGATGTGAAGTAAGATTGTTGCGTCTAGAGAAAACCGCTTTTTCATAGTATGATAAATAGTTGGGGTGATATCAACATGTATTTAGGTTTTGGTTGGCGTTAATTAGCATCAGCTAGACGAGAAGCCAACTTTAAATAAAACAATTATTATTATTATTATTATATTATGTATTCTTGAGCACAAGTAGGTTATTTCAAAATTATGTGCCAATTTGATTTTCGCCTCTGATTCGGTCAAATATGATCAGCACATAATTTATTGCCTTGTCTTTAACTTTATCACTGCAGGTATTTTAGAAGCACCGTTTGAAATTCTAGCCTATTGTTTATAAGCAATGAACCATTGTTTAGCCATTGTCTTTTCAAAAATTGTGTTTTTAAGTTTCTTACATGTAGGTACTAACTTATTGTACAGAAAATTTCTGAAATTTCTCAAATTCTAATACCAAAGTTTTCACATCAAATTTAGCTTACAGAGTAGTAAAGAATCTTTGGTCTTACCAAAGCGGCACAGCGACCAGAACTCCAAACTGTGCCACCATCACAAAAGCCAGAAGCACAATCTGAATTCTTTTTGCATCCATTTGTGAAACCAGAGCAAATTGCCAGCAGCAATAATATTATTGAAAATGCAGCCATTTTGCTGTCATGTAGCTGCACTCTTCAGCAAACTGCCCAATTCCCTAGATCGCGTCCATTCAAAAGAGCTTAGCGAGAGGAACTTTAATCTTATAAGTTTTATGGAATTTTTTTCTCCACTTAATTTATGTTTAGTCCCTCGACAATTAGGTTAGGTGAACTGTGAAACAGTATGGTCTGTTAGGAATCTAGGGAATCTTATAAGAACTACAAGTATTTTTTTATAAGAAACTAAGAATTTGAGCCAGTATTGAAAGTTTCTTAAAATCATCAGATTTTCAGTACTCGGAGTTTCTTACAAGTTTCTTACGAGTTCTATAACAATCTTTATGTTTACTTCCTTTTCCCTCATGAACATTTCAGAATAAAGTTTGTTGAAGCCATTCCAATGTTTAGACATTACTCAAGTACCTTCCGAGTTACATGATACAGGAAACAAATGAAAATAAAATAAAAATATGGTACGGATCTCCTTCAGTAAAATAAATAGTTTCTTAACTAATTTTTTCCCAGTACTAGAGTTTCTTAATTTTTTGGCGATCTGAGAGTTGAGTTTCTTATCAGCGGTTTCTTATAGAAAAATACGTGCACGCTGATGATACTACTATCCAGTGGCGGGGTGGCAGGGGGGGCCAGGGGGGCCATGGCCCCCC
>REGM01000048.1:441132-510658 GCA_004194415.1 Aurelia aurita
ACATTGTTTGTACTTTTCTGTGAATATGCCTAAACTAGAGAGAGAAATTAAAGTGAGTTTCAAGGATCAGGCTTACTATTAAAATGAACGTCACATATTTCGATAGAAGTTGCTGTTTTCCCGTTTCTGGTAGTGGGCCTCTGAATGAAATAAAGCAGTACATTGTTTGTACTTTTCTGTGAATATGCCTAAACTAGAGAGAGAAATTAAAGTGAGTTTCAAGGATCAGACTTACTATTAAAATGAACGTCACATATTTCGATAGAAGTTGATATTTCCCGTTTCTATGGTAGTGGGCCTGTGTATGAAATAAAGCAGCACATCGTTTGCACTTTTCTGTGAATATGCCTAAACTAGAGAGAGAAATTAAAGTGAGTTTCAAGGATCAGGCTTACTATTAATGAACGTCACATATTTCGATAGAAGTTGCTGTTTTCCTGTTTCTGGTAGTGGACCTCTGAATGAAATAAAGCAGCACATTGTTTGTACTTTTCTGTGAATATGCCCAAACTAGAGAGAAATTAAAGTGAGTTTCAAGGATCAGGCTTACTATTAAAATGAACTTCACATATTTCGATAGAAGTTGCTGTTTTCCTGTTTCTGGTAGTGGACTTCATAGTATTTAAGAGCAATGGAAATATTACATCTGTTCATAACTCAAAACGACAGCCTGAGATTCTGCGCGTCACACTTGGTGTTTGCCTTTTATTTTGAGAAATAGACTTGGTACGCTATGGCAAGATTCTTGCTATATCTAACGTTCCTGGTGCTGTGCTGCAGCTCCATTGATGCAGTAAGGTGCCATAAAAATACAGATTGCCCTTCTGGTTTCTGCGATGGTGGTAGTGTCTGGAGAGCTGGTCGCTGTGCAGCTCTGGTGAGCTTTTCTCATGAACTATGTTGTGGGCAGCGTCCTAGAGGGCGTTTTCCATGTAATTTTGTGGATTTTTTCAAAACCCTCGTGTCTCTGTACATACAGCTGATAATGAACCGATTTTTACTCAATAGGTGTATGTTATGTTGTACTAAAATCTTGCATTCAGAAAGTTTCTCAGTAATTATGTTTATCATGGCGGTTATATTGTTGGCCCATCCGTTACTATCGTTTTAATTTTTCAACGCTAATTGAAGCTAGAAGCCGTAGGCAGCTTTTTCTACTCGGAGTGACGTCTTCGTATGTGAAAATCCGTAACCAATTGTTACTTTACTCCGAAATGCTCAAGACGCATTTTCTTCTGAAGCCGCAGTCCGTTGCAAAAATGTGGCAAATCCCGTAGCCCTCGCGTCAAAATATGGCCAAAGCTGCAAAGCGGCAAACCTATAATAGTTCAACAAAAACATTTACTAATATCTCCTCGTAAATTTGTAGGTTGCCGATGGTGGACGATGCCTACAAAACACCGATGCAAACAGTTGCGTTAGTAAACAATGCACTTGCTTCTATTGCGGTCGGCGATTGCCTGATGGGTACTCTTGTTCTACAAACGACAACTGTGCAAGTAGATGGTGCGATGGATCTTTCACAGTTGGATGTCGTGGTCAGTGCAAATCAAAAATTGCAGATAATCAGAATTGTCTGAGGAATGTTGGCGGCAGTTGCGCCAGTGGCCAGTGTACCTGTGGAAAATGTGGTAGAAAATTGGCAAATGGTCTGAAGTGCTCCACAAATGACAACTGTGCAAGTGGTTGGTGCCATGGATTTGCCACATTTGGTTGCAGAGGTTGGTGCAAAGCCAAAGTCCCATTTGGTCATAAATGCCTTTCTGGGCCAGTGGCTAGTTGTGTCAGTGGCCAATGTACTTGTGGATACTGCGGAAGGAAAATGGCGGCCAATTATAAGTGCTCCACCAATGACAACTGTATCAGTGGTAACTGTCGAGGTTGGTTTACAGTTGGCTGCAAGGGAAAATGCCAATAATTGTGGTCTCCGCTGTTGAGTTGCTGTGACTGAACATTATTCGTTTTTTTTTACTAATAACCATAGCTTTCTTATATGCCGAGTGAGTCAGAAAGAAAGTTTCGACAATTGAAAAATAACAGATATAATTATTTTTGCATTTTTGCCAAGTCCTGCGAAAGACTTTAACTGATATACAGAAAACCCATACTGTGAGCCATAGGCTAGCCTGTGAACAGGCAGAAGTGAAAAATTCTTTTTTTTTCTTTTTCGCATTTTTATTGGCCTGTCCACAGGCTAGCCATAGGCTTGAAAAGATATTATAAATCTTGTTGGGGATTTTTAATTTTGCGATTTAACATCAACTTTCAATTTGTACATGATCACGAGGTTAATTTTTGGCATAATCTACCATGCTAAAGAATTGGATTGGACAAAAAGATGGATCTGTTTTATGTTATGTGCAACTTAGTAGTATGCTTCAAAACCGGGTGTAAAACAAAGGTTTTATGTTATGTGCAACTTAGTAGTATGCTTCAAAACCAGGTGTAAAACAAAGTCAGAGTTTCACCAATTGAAAACCATTGATAGGATAATTAATATCCTTAAATAAAATTTCAGATTTGATGCAACACATCAATAAACTTCAAGATTAATGGAAATTTCAAACATTGGTGATTTCTCAAACGTCGAAACTTTTTTTGAATCAGTCAGTACAAGCTGTTTACCATTTTGCCATTTGAAGTTTGATATTTTGCTGGTTATGTAATCGCAATTTTGCTTGCAATGAAATTTGAATGAAAATTCAGAAGTTTTCTTTTCTTTGCTTGCAAATGTCTCGCTGTTTTGTAGATGATCGAAATAAATGCTTCAACTTTAGGAGACTCAGAAGTGTTTTAGATGTGTCAAAATTAATTGATTCATTAATATTGCTCATTTATTTCAAAACTAGCGGTGCCAACTTGGGGGTTGGGGGTATCTTGACCAATCATTTAACAGGGAAGTGCCATTTTGCCTCAAAATCATGCCCATAATTCCTCAATTATTTTAGATTTTAGGGTCATCATTCCGCAAATTTAATGACAGTTAGCGCCATAATTCCGCAAATCAAACAATTCCTGTAATTCCTATATTTTTGCCAATTTTTCTGTTGAGGAGACGAAGTGCTGACCCTGTTGTTTTGACCCTTTGTGTTTCAGCCTTGTTGTGAGCGAATCAACGTTGGGCTCCAGTTGTCATGCGCATGGTTGCTATTGTTTCTTTTCTTGTTCTCAACGGCCAAGCTAATTTGCATATTACGTATGTGAAATAAATCGTTAGTGCGCATGCGATCTGGAGCCCTTTCTGGGGGATTCCTCGAGGCTCACAACTTAGCCTGTTCGTATCCCCAACAAGATAAGCCATTGTAGAATAAAGAAAGCAATTTTAACAAATTAAAAATAGGGTTTGAAAGACTTCTTAAGATTTCTCCTATTGAATAGCAACCTCAACTAAAGCCGGTTTTCCACTAGGCGACAAATGTCGCGCGACGCTACAAACGTCGAGGATGAACTCCCTTGGGCATGCGCAATCAAAATTATTTTTTTCGCGAAGCGAACTTTTTCCTGTCGCAAAGGAGTTGGACTTGATCCTACTTTTTTGAGCGTCGCTTGTTCGCGGCATGAAATCAACCAATGAGGATTGAGCACGAACACATAATATGGCGGCCAAAGAAACCAGAAATGATGCCATCCCTCATCGTTGGGCATTCCATTATCCGGTCACACATGGATATGCACCAGTTTCGGGGTAGCGTTTGGCTAGCAAATTCTGGGATTAGGCGGTATATTTTTATTGTGAATTTTCTGGGATTGCAGTATAGTTTTTATTAAAAGTTCTGGTAATGTTCTGTATTTCGGGTAATGTTTGATTTGACGAGAACAAATCCTTGTAACGTTCTGTTTTTGGAAAACAATAAGTTTTCAGTTGTTTTGCAATGAAAACAGGTATTCAGAAACTCGGAAACCTCAGTTGCATTCTGTGCGATTTCATGGAAAACCACATTGCAGGGATTTCAGGTTTCGGCATGGGCGTTAAGAAACGCTGTAGTTTATATTCCTACAAAATTGTTTTCCTCCCTGTGTCCCTATGCCCATTCCTCCCTGTGTCCCTATGCCCGTGAAGGATGTTGTTGTTGTGCCTGGTTTTCCTTGTTTCCCTGTGTTCTGATTTGATCACGGGCATAAGGACTAGACTAACTACTTCAGTCCCAATTTCCGCTACGTTTATTGAATTGGATGAGGGCACTACGCTGATAAGGACCGCAAAGTCACCCTCTAGACTTATTGCAATCGCCGTAGTTTCGCTCCTTGATGGGCTGATAATCGCTACAACTACGACTCATGATCTAACTATTCGAAAAATCGGCCAAATTAAGGCAGCCTCGTAATGATTATTCCGGTTCCGTAAAATAGCATTAGCAGAAGTGTATGGTCAGCAATTTATCAGGATTGTCTTTTGATTTGCGTTGTTGTTGTTTCTTCGCCAGATATTCTCACTTGGGAAAAGAAGTGATAGATTCACGGCATTTGGCATTCTTTCATGCATTCGTTGATGCGTTCGTTGGTATCCAAGACGGAATTTAGATCTGATCAGTGTATCTTTGATATTTTTGTGTCTCTTTAGAGCAACAAAAGGTTGTTTTGTCCATATTTGTTTAAGTATTTCATCATTTTCAATTGATTGCCAGTTATCTTTTAATATTTTACCAATTTCTATTGTTGTGTTGTGTTTTCAATTGGCTAGGCTAGTTTTCAATTTTTAGACTGGAGAAGGTGGCTTCAAGCACTTTATCTGATTATATTTGGAGGAAACCTAAACTCACCAATGGGAGATACAATGCGCCTCATCAATAACAACTGCCTTAATTCTATTGCTATACTTGGCTGAAGTTAGCACTTTCCGCCATCCAGAATCAAAAATTGCCTCTGGGGTAAGAAGCAGCAGCTCAACCTTTCCCTGCACAACCGACTCTTTGAAGAGGGGGTCAGATTGCAATTCGCCGATAAACTTGGCATCAATACCCAAATCAGTCAGTCTAGTTGCTTGTTCCAGCATCAAACTTGACAAAGGCGAGATAATCAGAGTTATAAAATCGATTCTAGGCCTATCTTCTTCAACTTCGCCAAACTTTACTATTCGGAACACATCCAATATCATGCTTTTGTTTCTATTCTTCATCTATTATGATTTGTTCTTAGAATGTTCGCCGAACAAAGAACGTGTTCCGTACTGTACAGATCCGCCTTCAACTTCAAGTAGGCCATCCTGTCCACAATTTCTCAAACTAAACAGCTCGGAAAGAAAGGCGAAACAGTAAGTTTTCCCAGAACCAGTTGGAGCACATACGAAAATCTTTCAGCTGTTCGCCATGTTTATTCTAAGTTTTCTTGGGCTGCCAGCAGGAAAAAGCCGGAAAACAGAATCATATCTTGCAGATCTTGGAGTCGATTTTTCGCAAGCATATGTCGCAACATCGCTATGCACAGATCCTCTCTCGACGAATCAGATCACGATATGAAGTTCCTGCGATATGATTGGTCGCGCCTCCATTCTGGCGCGTTTGGCCGGATGTTCAGATTGTTTGATTATCAGTCCCACTTGCAGCGTAGTGCCCTCATCCAATTCAATAAACGTAGCGGAAATTGGGACTGAAATAGTTAGTCTAGTCACCCTCGCCTTCTTTTCACTGACAAATGTTGTTGTTGTTGCCATTGCTGTTGTCTGTTGTTGTTGTTATGTTATATCAACCATATTCTCGCAACTTTGGACTTTCCCGCGAAATATATCTGGGTGTTGAACAATTTTAGCAAGAGAAACATTGTGGTTTTTTGGCAATGTCAGACACGAAGAGTATCGAGTCTCATGGTAAGCAGTTACATTGTCAACTATGTCATAGTGAAATAGCTGATACGGAGACAAAAATAATGGAAGAAGAAAAAAAGGCTTGTTTTGGTATGTATGTATGTATGTATGTGGTATGTCATGTGAGGTAGAGAGGGGCATATATATAGGTTGGCTTGGGAAGAGTATAGGCCTGTCTCTGGATGCTCAAGGATATCTCGTGTTCTGTGACTACACGACACGACGCGTTGTGTAGTTGTCGCGACGGTAATAACGGGTAAGACATGCAAGCGATTTGATCTGATATAATTTAAGGCATCAAGCAACAATGAGCAGCGTTTATTTTAAGGGACAGAGGACACCTGGATTACACCAAATTGTATGCTATGTAGCTAATTCAGGAATTCACACAGGGGTAAACATCAGTGCAATCAACAGTTCACACTTATAACTTGAAGTGTAATACAACAGAGATTTGGTTGAGTCTTGAAACCAGGAAGGACTGCACTGACAAATTATATGATTGCTCAGACGTGGTCTGCCCGGTTGGCAACGTGGTGATTCATTCCTGGGCCCTCTGTGTCATGTAATGTAAAAAAAATTATGGGCCCTTTTCGCAAAAACCAAAGAAAGAAATTTGACTTGCTTGAAGAATCCTTCCTACGTGAATAAATGACTATTTCAAGCATTTTAGGAAAATCTACGCAATAGTACTTAAAATTACCATTGGGTGGTTAACCTTGCCACACTCTGAGCTGGGGCCCTTGTTTGTGCTAGCCACCATGCAGTTTTTGTGCGAGACCGCCCCTGTGATTGTTCAAGAATTCTTACCTAAAGTTGGAGAATTGGCAACTTGAGAATTCTCTGATGATGTACATAAACAAGGTTTGTACTGCCAGAGTGGAATCTCTGAAAATTGCACAGTACCAAATAAGTCTGTATTGTTTTGTGATGAATAAACCTATGGTTTATATATTGTTTTTGTCAAAATTGAGCACGGAAGATCTTCTGTACCCATTAAAAGCTTTCAAGTCAGGCTGCACTGTTTTTTCCAACCTGAACCTATCAATGACAGAGGCGGATCTAGGAAAAATTCTGACCTGGGCTGGGAAAATTTTGGTGACCACGCCCTTTAGTCGTCTGGAAATTATGACCACACCCATTTATGGCAAGATTTTGTAAAAACAACTGAGGGAAGATCCACCCTTAAAGACTTCATGGTCTGCTCTGCTATGTTTTTAGTATCAAGAAATAGACAATTTACTTATTTATGTTCTGCAAGAAATCATTAAATGTCCCATTATTTGTTGAGGAAAGCTGATAGGGGGATAACAACAGATTCATTATCAAGTTGAATTAAAACGGAATCCAGAAAATTTGCCTGCTACATGTAGGCGGGCGATCGACGATATCATCACACAATAGGCCTAACCTACTCCATCATTGTAAAAGTACAGACAAATATTGACTGCAAAATCCCTAAAATTTCAAGCAAAGCTCAGTTTTTTATTATCAGCTCTGTTGCGTGTAATAATAGTAAGCAAACCGGAATCATGGTCGTTAAATTGCAACACAAATTATATCTTCCTACCGTACTGGCATCAGGCCTTTTGCTGTGTGTTGTTGATCACTCAGCCTTCCTTCCTCTCCCACATCATACAAAATTTGTACAATGCAGAAAGAGAGCAATGATTTGTTTTGGTGACTGTTTAGTTACTGATTTTCTCCTCTATTTCTTATTGGACGCAGTTTCTCTTGCAGCTTCGTAGCATTCCCCCATTTGCAGGAGCACACAGGCTACAGCTTCACTTTAGCCATTTTGAATGCTGATTTGCGTCATTCGATCTTGTGAGAACAATCTCCTCCAGATCGAGTGATGTCATTTTGACGTCAAGCCCCGGTCAGCCCCGCTATTTGATTGGTGGAATCCATCGAGCACCGGTGAAAATGACGTTGAGCACCAGTGAAGATAGATCTTATTGGCTAGATGGCTTTTTCTGCGGGCATAATATACTGGTCATAGGGGCTAGGAATAAAATGACGTACCACAATTCAAAAGCACCATGGCTGTGCTTTGTTCTTCAACATAAAATGGTCCGCAAATTAGCGCAATTTGGCTACCCAAAATAGCAAGCCGCGAAGACGCTGGGTGAACAAGGAATGCATTTTAGGATGCATGAAGTCATTTTGGTTTTGGATAAATGGTACAAAATTATGTCACAAATTTTTTTATGAAACAAATAGACAATTGATAATAGATTTGGACTAATCTATGAAAATCTGACCGGGGCTCGAGCCCCTTTTGCACCGGTCTGGATCCGCCTCTGAATGAGACCAAGGGCGGTGCCAGGGGGTGGACTGGGGTGGACACATCCACCCCACTTTCCTCAGGTCGGTATTTATTCTTAAGCAAAAACGATGTAAAAAAACATTAGGTATACCTCTTGGCAATCAATTCTATCTCTAGTCCACCCCACTTTTTCAGGGCTGGCACCGCCCCTGAATGAGATAAGATATAGGTGGGAAA
Source organism: Aurelia aurita (assembly GCA_004194415.1). Lineage (NCBI taxonomy): Eukaryota > Metazoa > Cnidaria > Scyphozoa > Semaeostomeae > Ulmaridae > Aurelia > Aurelia aurita. The sequence continues at coordinate 449,439 of REGM01000048.1, forward strand.
CAGAATGTCTGGTCTTTCATTTATTATTCCAAAAAGAAAATGCGAAGATTGATCCTTGCAATAAATTTTGTTGATTTTCAAATAGAAAAAGTCTACTTTTTTGGTTGGTGATCTTTTATGGATATCGTAATCAGTTGAGACACTTAAGGCCCTTTACATGAGACCTGGTTTGAAACTCATGCCAGCATGAAATTTCAAATCAGCACAGGTTTTTTCATATTTGTCGCAGCCATTGAAGTGCTTACATGAGGATGGGGCGATATGAAATTCAAACCGTTATGAGTTCATTTATGGTTTTTCATATTTGTATAATATGCGTTTTGCTATGCATAACAAAATTTGACCATGCCAAGGTGTCCCCATTGTTTTACGAAGGGTATGCAAATGCGTTGTCAAATTCTTGTATGAAAAGTCTCCGGGTACACAAAAGTAAAACAAAAGTTGTTTATGCGAAAGTGTCCCCCATTGTTTTTATGAAGGGTACGCAAATGCACAGTCAACCGTTATCCTTTACTATAAGATTGGGCACAAAGTTAAAGGTTTGAGTCCATAAACTGTAAATACAGCAGCCTATAGGCTATTCTGAATTTTTGCTGACAAACTGCTGATGACCCTTTGTTTTTGCACTATAGTGCTAACGTCAGTAGCAGTGGGGAATAAAAACTTCTTAATCATTCCATTATTCTCAGGAATTTCTTTGGTTCTATTTCAAGCAGCAGGGCTATAGGAAGCAGTACAGATTGGTGCGGCTTTTGTTCTTAAGAAAATAGAGAGCAATATATCTCATTTATGCTTGTCACATAGCAACATCGTTTTTAGAATTGTCTGAATTGAATTGTCAATGTGTCTCCACTCCGTCTTCCCTGGTGTGCAACTGATGTTTCCATTCTTTAATTTGTCCAGTCTTTTATATCATCAAATTATGTCTTCCGTTGATGACACAACTATGGAGTGATTGAAACACCAAAAACGCTTCGCCCCCGGAAAGTTTAAAAACGCTTCAACTGCAACAGCATTATATCCCATTGTTCAAGATGGATAATTGTTTGAAGCCAACCTGAGTTAATGGAAACGGGCTGCCTTTTAATAACAGAAATCCAGGTTAATGGAAACGGGCTGCCTTTTAAAAACGGAAACCCGGGTTAATGGAAACGGGCTGCATGCCTTTTAAAAACGAAAAGCCGTTAATGGAAACAGGCTGCCTTTTAAAAACTGAAACATGGGTTAATGGAAATGGGCTGCCTTTTAAAAATGGAAACCCTGGTTAATGGAAAATCGCTACTTTTTTTAAAAACAGAAAGTTTTTACCCGAGGACATTTATACCCAGGTTAGTGGAAAGGCTGCAAAGTCTCATTTTGCGTCTCATGTAAAGTGCCTCTTAATATTAAATTTTGAATCATCTCTTCTGTATGTTTTATGATATATGCAATGTTAAATTTTCACCATCAGGGAACTGGAGCACAGAGCCTACCGTGTTAGATGCAGCACGAAGAGACACTCCAGAGACTGTAGAAGAGAAAGTTGAAACAATCGCAAAATCTGTAAAATCTATGTTAGAAGCAATTGGTGAAGATCCAGAAAGAGAAGGATTAGTACGAACACCAGAAAGATATGCAAAAGCCATGTTGTTCTTCACCAAGGGATACACTCAGTCCCTCCAAGGTATAGAATATTTTGATGTTTACTTTATGGGGGTCAATCATGTGCCCTTTATTTTTGGAGAGGAAGCAAAGAAACATTTATTTTGACTGTGATATGATACAAAGACTGGATAGATGAGTAAGAGTGATCATTTGATGGTCTATAAGTATGAAATATATACTATATGATAAATACTGGAATTGTCATCAAGTATACATTTGATGACAATAAATACTGGAATTGTCTTATTAAATCACTGGAATTGTCATCAAATACACATATCATGGAACTGTCTCTTTTTTTAAAATGATCATCGTCTCTATATCAATTCTCAAGTTTCTAATCAGACCACATGGGGTCCAGGCGTATCCTCTAGAGAGTTCAGTAGTTTTTGTTTCTTTGCTCCCCTGTGATCCGGATTATGAAAATAACACCTGTGTAATTCGATATCTGGTTACGTCATTGTTATGGTTGAGCTGTTGTTGTTACAATAGAAGGAAGAAAATGAGAAGGGACGAAACTCCGTGTCGACCACAACGATGACGTAACCAGATATCAAATTACACAGGTGTTGTTTTCATAATCCGGATCAAAGAAAAGAAACGAAACCTACTGAACTCTCTAGAGGATACGCCTGGACCCCCTGTGGTTAAACTTAGATCTGAGATCTATCTCACTAAATAGCTTCCAAGAAAAATCACCAATAGACCTAATTCTACAAAAGTTTCTTGATCGAGCGATATTTTGATACATTGTTATATGGAATGTTCGATTGAGTGGCGTTAGAGCTTCTATCACTGTAGTTCACATTCGAAAATTCGTCAGACTTCTACAAAATGCATAAAATATCGTTCGATCCAGATTCTGTTTGTAGAATAGCTAAAGTATATTATTGTGGTTGACAGAATAGCTAAAGGTCTACCATTATTGTAAAGTGGTATAAGATTGATTTTCGTGATATGAATATTCACATTTTAATTTAGCCTTTCCAAAAAAAAACATTTTTTTAGTTTTTTTGAAAGTAGTGGATAGATTCAGAATAGTGAATAACTCAAGAGAATTCCGGAAATGAAACTGGTGCTCTTTCTTTTCCAGATTTGATAAATAATGCGATATTTGATGAGGAACATGATGAACTTGTTATAGTGAAAGATATTGATTTGTTTTCAATGTGTGAGCACCATCTTGTTCCATTTGTAGGAAAGGTAAGTAAACTACTATTCTACCGGATACGCCAATAAAATTTAGACGTTATAATATTGCTAGCACCTAGAATATTGGATTGATCTTAAAGAGTCGAATTGTTCTTCATGGATGAAAGACAGAAGCATTTTTTTTATTTCTCTTGTGTTTTTATGAGTACTGACATTAGGTAAATTTGACTTTGCGAGAATCCCGTGTTTGGAAATGCCTCAAAAAGGGCCCAAAACACTTGATCAAATCGTAAAGAAACTTCTCACATCAAATAATACGAAAATATGTTTGTCACAGGTATCAGATATCGTCTGCACATTTGTTGACATGGGATCGACAAACTTTAGTATTTGTTTAAAAATTTATTTCCTATAACTTTTAGAGAGATTAAATGCCCTGGTGTCATGTTCTGTGTGAGATATTCCTTACGATTTGATCAAGTGTTTTAGGCCCGTTTTCAGCCATTTTGCAATAAACGAATTTTCATAAAGTCGAATTTGCCTATGTTTTCCTTGCCACAAAAAAGGCGAGAACAAACAGAAAATACTTCAGCCTTCCTGCTATCAATCAAATTAAAATCCATCTGTAGTAATAATTATGTGCAGTTGTATGTAATGGGTGGGTTGTGGGGTGTGTCGCTTGTTCGGGGAGTCGTGGCGTGAGGGCCACTCAACCGATTCGGTTTAACCCATCTTCAGGCCTTGACTGGGCCTGGACTTGATTCTGTAAGGTCAGAATCATCTATCTTTTAACCATGCGAATCGGTTGGGTGATCCTTTGGTACGGCTTTGCGGGTGGGTGGTGCATTTGTCCTGATCCACCCAGTAGTTGTTATCTTTTTGCATGTAATGGCCCCGGGGTTGGCATGGTCTATGTCTCCATGTGGTATCGTCCTTGTAGTGTTNTGTGGGGTGTGTCGCTTGTTCGGGGAGTCGTGGCGTGAGGGCCACTCAACCGATTCGGTTTAACCCATCTTCAGGCCTTGACTGGGCCTGGACTTGATTCTGTAAGGTCAGAATCATCTATCTTTTAACCATGCGAATCGGTTGGGTGATCCTTTGGTACGGCTTTGCGGGTGGGTGGTGCATTTGTCCTGATCCACCCAGTAGTTGTTATCTTTTTGCATGTAATGGCCCCGGGGTTGTCATGGTCTATTGCTCCATGTGGTATCGTCCTTGTAGTGTTTTGTAGAGTAATTTGTAGGTAGAGTAATTAGTAATTCGTCTTGTAAAATTTTTAATGGAATAAAAAAAAAAAAATCCATCCAGTACTCTAGGTATTACGATTTTTTAAACGCCTGAACTTTTATTGCGTACACTGTAGATACAGACACTACATGGTGTCCCATAAATGCTATTCGACTTGGCCAGAATTTGCTGTTGTGAATTAACTTTCAATTTTAACAAATGCTGACTTTGATGAGAAAATGGATTAAAAATATTGATCTCACTTTTGTGAAATTTGTCATTGTAGTTGTATGCTGTGTCTGAAGATCATAGGATTTAAATCCTTAGGAAAGTTTGGTGTAAATGGTTAAATAAAATCTTTCTTTGGATTTAATAGCTTGAAAGGAACTTAGGTCTACTGTTGCCTTTCTTGATATCTTGATTATTTTCAAATCACAGCATTTTTTGTATTTCCAAGTTTGATATTGTGACGTCGTTAGATTTCTAAACCCTAAACCAGAAAAGCTACAGACTTCTGCTTACCATTGTATTAGACTGATGATATGAGTAAAAGTTTTGATCCATTGAATTGAATTTTTATGTATTGTTATAATGGGTATTTGTGGGGTATGGTTAGGGGGGAATGGAACGAAAACAAAGACTCATGCAATAAGTCTACCATTGTATTATGGCCCTTCTCGAGCTGTTATTTTTTTTGAAAATTCTATCATTTTTCTTCTCCGTTGATTTGAAAATTACCATAGTTTAATTTTTTTCAAAAGCTCCAATAAATTATTGTCATAAAAAGAAAAAGCTATAATGTGGAGAATAATTAAAATATAAAAATGTATATATGTAATTTCCGAGATTCCACCGTTGATGTTGCTATTCTTACTATTGTTATTCCTAGTTTACTCTGTATTGTTCATTTATTTGATGGACAAAATTTGCATCATATTTTTCTTTCTTTGCATCATGAAACACACACAATTAGCAAGAATTGGTGTTTCTCGCTGTTGGCAGCAGTCAGGAAATTATATCCAGGGTCTTAAAATATGCTAGGATATGAAGAAATTATATTCCCAACCAAATTCCTTTTGTGTGTGTATTTTAAGGCGGTTTTTGTTGAAATTCCGTGTTGAAGTGATCTGCTGGCTCTTAAACAGTCATTTCATTAAAAGTACATCTATAATGAGTAATAACATTCAATCCTGTTTTTATTTCAAAGAATTACATAATGCAAAACAGTAAGAAGGCTTTTATTTTGTTCACTTTGGGCAGGTTTCAGGAAGTCACATTCAGGGTTTTGAATGAAATACACTCTTTTTATATACAGTACATTTCTTTCGTAACTTAACACAATTTTCGTTCTAAAGACTTCTTCCGAATTCGAAGGGACACGATTTTGCCCGAATTCTAGGACGAATTCAGACGGTTTGAATTGGTAAGAACTCGTCTGAATTCGTAAGAACGCTTGGCTTTAATTTGATTTTGAGAATTTGTTTCCGCCGCCACTGCTGCCAAAATGTTTAAAACGTTCCTGATATGAAACAATGTTATCCTACACGATATAGCATAGGCACAGGGAAACCAGATTAACTGTTGATTTTTGTAGTTTTTGTCATTTGGTAATTTATTCTATTTTTGTATTAAATCAACCTCCTGTTATTTTCCGTGATTCTATTGTGCTGCGCAGCGAACTTCCACTGCCAAGGAGCGAAGGGGAGGAAACTGCGAAGGAGCGTGCATAGGCTCTACATCTTTTAAAATGTTGATGTAAAATTCTATTACTTCTTTCTTTGCACTGAATTCAACATTATTTGCTGTAATTCTAAAGGACTCAACATTATTTGCTGTAATTCTAAAGGACTCAACATTATTTGCTGTAATTCTAAAGGACTCAACATTATTTGCTGTAATTCTACCATACACGTTTTGATATCTTGATTATTTTGAAAATGGCAGTGTTTCTTTTTTTGGAAAATAGTTCAATAAAAGTTTTGAAAAAGATTATAATTATAGTAGTTTCAAGAGCAATTGAGGAAAAATGGTTCAATTTTCAAGAAAAGTATCATGGCAAGCAAAAATCTGTCACTCTACTGGTATACGATTTAGAAATTTGATGACGTCACAACGTCAAATGTAACAAATGCCTCCATTTTGAAAGGTATTCAAGATATCAAAGGGATGTCATCAGCTGGCTAGCAATCGGATTTCTCCTTTATTAGTGCAAATTAAACATTAAATCTTTTCAAGCCTCTCAATTCAAAGAGAGAGGTAATATATATTTACACCACCATTTTTNTACGTAAATATGCAAATGATCAAAACAAATTCTTTCTTTTAATACCACAATGGGCTGTTCAGTTTCTTGGGTGCACAATATTAGTAACCAGACCCGATTTCAAAGGAAACTATTTCCTTTGAAATCGGGTCTGGTTATCAGGCTAGCCTTGCATTCAAGTAAGGATTGACTCATTGTTGCTGAAAACAGTAATGACGTCAATGTTAACATTGAAGGGCTTTCTCGGAATCTGATTGCAAGAACATACAGAGTTGAGGGCAATAGGACATCTTGTACGCCTAAGAAGTAACCCTATAGATTTTCCGTCGCAGCTCAGGAACAATGGAACAGAGTTTGAATGCTGCCTTTTCAGATATGTACTTTGATATTAGCTAGAAACTAGCTTCCCCATACTTTTTCATTGACATTTTTTACAGCTTTTGAAGGTTTAAATAACGTCCTCAAAGAACATTTTCAAGGCTTGTCAAGTCAGCTTATGAACTTTTTCTTGAAGGTTTCATTTTTTATAAAAGTTGTTCTTGTTTTTAGAAGCAATTGAAGTTTTTGAAGCTGAAAAACATTGTTATGTAATGGGATTTTCTAAAAATGATATATCTCCTACGACCTTCTCAATAATAAATTTAACGTGAGTCCCCCCAAGGGTCCTTTGATTAAAGATTTGAACTATATGTTACGCGATCTCAACCTCGTTCCCTGGGTGTTCTTACGTCATACGCTAATCACGAAACCGAGTGGACACCCTGGTACACATTGCAGAAATTCGCCCAAAATAACGGCGGATTAGCAGCCATTACGGATTTGCAGTTGGCTAGGTAGCGCTAATTATGCGACCTCGATTCCAAGCAATACAGTAACACCGTAATGATTGTTGCTTGGTGACTAAAAAGTATGTTGCTTTTATTTGAGAATAAGTAGGAAGTTTTCGAGAAATAATTTATGTTTACTATTGTTCTCGACTAGCCAATCAAATTGCTGAAAAGCGACTAGTATCCCAGAGTAGAGGTAGAGCAACGAACTCACTCTGGGGACGAGATTGACGCGATCTACTAATGCCTACTTTCACTTTCATTCTAGGCTTGTGTTGGCTACTTACCAAATAGGAAAGTTATCGGGCTCAGTAAAATAGCAAGGTAATTTTCTCTTGCTGTAGATGGATTTTTTTGAGTTGTGATTGAAATTATCGCTGTTTGAAAGATTGTTAAAGTTTGATTGAGCTATTTGCTTGTGCCATCATGTCGCGGGACAAATTAATTTTAATGACGTGCATATTCTGGCAAAAGCCTTGAATTCAAAAACATGTTGCACTCCTATCATGGGCGGTAGGAGACGTTTGAATTGCTTTTTGAAAAATGTTGTGGTCATAGGTAAATAAGATTAGGATTAAATTAGCTGCGATGTTTTCAGAGCGGCTTCCTGTTATTTTGTAGCCACTTGACGGTTGACCCGGCAGACGCTAATCTGCCCATCGATTTCGACTTCGTCTGTAAGCTATAATTTCTAGATATTTACGCACAGAAATTGATTTGGCCGTTGTTGACTCAATTTTAGTGAAAAAGACAATGTTGAGATCAATACCATGATCCAAGTTTAGTGATTTCAAAAAATGCACCATTTCCTTTTACTTCATCTTGTAAACAACTGCTATTTACTTTTATCTGTGAAGTTAACATCCACATGTTTGAAAGGTCACCCCTATTTCCCGTACAGATGGGGGGGGGGGGGGAGGGGGATGGGATTTTACAAGACACAAAAAGTTTTGAAACTTTGATTTCCATTATATCAATTCTTTTAATTTCTTTTTTAGAATCGTAGAAATGTACAGTAGGAGGTTGCAAGGTGAGATGCTTTCATGGGTTTAATTTATTGCTGCCACATTAGAAAGGCATTAGAAATGCGACGGAAAAATGCGTCGAAATTACTTTTGCCGCAATATGAGATTTTTTCGGAGCCTTTGAAGATGCTCTAGCGCAACTGGATCAAAAGTTTTGGGGGCAATAACTCAGTAAAGTAGACTGACTGTATGAGCCTCAGTTTTCTGCATTGAACTGAATGATGGTTATGGCTTCAAACTAAACAAATCAGATTAAAAACATTGAACGAATACAAGGAATAACGTCGTCAGTCTATCACTAAATATGCCTTTAAAATGAGTTTAGAAAATGGGTTATCCCAATTCCAACGCGGTTATACAGTAAATCCCCGCATATAAGAACCTACTTTTTTGAGAGTCAGGCTGAATTAGGTTCTTATTTCAAAGGTACGTAGATCAATTTCAGGGTATAAAGGTTCTTATTCGAAGGGTCCCTTGTGTAAACCGTTTAGGAGTTATTAACAAGAGATTTTCAACCATGTTATTTGTTTTGGCAATGTTATTAAGGACCAAATAACTAATAATAAGCTCACAAATAGCAGAGGAGGAGATTCAGATTTTAACAGCCAGCTGGGATACAAATAAACTTAACAAGGATGATAAAAATTCAAATTTATTACCCTTGTAATAAGAACATATTTTTTCATCAAATAGAAACATGTTCTTAATTACGAGGTGCATAGTTTAGGAAAAACAGCCTGTAGGTTCTTATTTTTGTAGGTTCTTATATGCGGGAATTTACTGTACTCTAGTGTGAATCGAGCTTAAGTGACAGTCTACTCTTAATCAGGTAAGGACTGTAAACTGCGGGGTTATGAGGAGCTCGGTCTTTTTAAATACAATTGCAAAATGATTACTGCGTTGCGTAATTTCTTTGTAAAATGGGATGTTATCAATTGATCATTTTTAGAGACAACAACGGTCAGTAAAGTTTCCATTAGTGAAAGTTATCGTTATATTTCAATAATAGATTCTAATGTTCAACTTTGTTTTCTTTTATTCAGTACAAGAAAGACTAACAAAAGATATTGCTAATGCATTACTAGAGGCTGTTCATCCAACTGGAGTAGGTGTCATAATAGAAGCGTGGTGAGTGGCTGTTTATTTTTCGATCGCAATTGTGCGATACCGGTACTGACGTCTGTCCAAAAGCAGATGTTCCCTTACAGACAGGAAAACAGGAATCAAATCGATATCAGTCGTCAAATTGTTCTCAATCATAGCAGGACCGAAAGTTCTAATCAAACGCAATTTGGTCTACATGTTTTTGAATTCACTTTACCCCTTCCACCAAAATTTCACTGCAATACATTGTTCATCACTTCTTGTCAGAACGAGGCCGGTCATAGTAACGTTGTTGTGTTTTACTCGAAAATTTGTCGAAATTCCTTTGTTAAGAACAATTAACTGAAAAGCTTCGAAAAGTCAATTTTTTTCTCCAACCTGCACAACACATTGGATAATTCGAGATTCAGACGGAAGGAAAAAAAATATGTCAGAATTGGACAAAATGGGTAATCGATAAATCCAAGGATTTCATTGTTATTGTGCTTTGTTTGAAGACACTTTACCTCATTCACACTGAAGCAGTTAAACCAGCTTAATCTAGCCCAGGTTAAATTTCAACCAATCAAATGCATTCGATTTGTTGGATCGACCAATTAGAACGCAGCATTCAATAACCTGGTTTATTTTAAGCTGGTTTAACTTGCCAGTGGGAATGGGGTATTAGTTTCTAGTTTCTAGCATGAACAAAGACGTTTTGATTCATTGTAAACGCTGCTGGTTTACATCCAAAGACACTTTTGCCTCAATCTTTTTGGAGGGAAAAAGCAAGCGACCTTTTTTGCCCCACTCTGAATCACTTTGCTGCACCCCACCCATCTCATAAAAATAAAGAAAATTCATGATAATAATCAATCAAACTCTGTAAAATATCTTCGTGTTGTTACAAAGAGCGCATCGTAACTGGAAACGCAAACAGGTTCGCTGCCTTGGCATCTATCTGCCCAAAACTGTTTTATCAGAGTATAGATTACAACGTGTGATTTCAGCTCGTATCTAAGATACAATTCTTGCATTCAAGGAAACGAGATTTCTATCAGCCAGCAGAATCTTTTTATAGATAGCAATTTAAACTACTCAGCTTTCATCAAATATTACACACTTTTGCTGTGATATGCAGTTTTGATAACACTTTATTCTGTTTGTTTCAATGTCCGGCGCCTTGATTCATCACAGCTTTTCCTTATTATCTAAGGAATCAAATGCCCATCGGTCATCGATATGGTACATTTTCGAATTTCCGATATGATTGTGTGAAGCATGCAACAAAGCTGTTTTGCTAAATAACTTGGAAATCGTAATATTGAGCGTATTCTACTTTTGGATGGAAGGGGGCTGAAAATTCGATGTGATCAGGCCCTCAAATTTCAAAATACATACGCTGCTTTAGCTTAAAGACAGGGTCATTGGTAAATTTGATATTTTGATTCTATTCTCAACTGACACTTTTTTCACTCAGAATGTTCCTCTTCGAAGAGTCGAACTATGTTTTTTATATGTTCATAAAAATTTCAATGAATACTACACAAAGATACCACAGAGAGCAGGTAATTACATAACTACCCTGTGGCCATTTACAATTAACTCAAAGTTTGTCTCAAAGTAGATGTTGGGTTGCTCAGGTTTTTTCCTGGCTTGCGCATCGGATGATCGTGAAACCTGGTTTCCATATGATTGCTGCTGTCGTTCCCATCGCTGGTAAATTTGTCAGCGACACTAACGACGCGAACGACAAGAGCCAGAATTTGAGCCTCGTCCGCCTGACTGTTCTGGCTGCAACGTTTTTACAAGTAATTTAACCCCTCTTTCCTATCATCAATATCATTAGATCAGGGGAATTTTTTTGTGGGGGTGCTTCAGGAAGAGGGTTTGCTTAATGGAGGAATCCTGGTACTACCATTCATCATCAGCATTAATTTATTTTAAGTAGACTGAAAGGATATCTAGATACGTTACAGCTAATTTAGGCCTACTATGAGCAGTGCAGGCTTCCTCCAGACATGGGACCACTAGTTTAAGGTCCTTTCCGAAGGACCATGCATTTAGCACAAGGCAATAGGACGTTTTCTTCTTGCGAACACATGATCAATATATTGAAATGTATTCTCCGTTTGAAGATTGATTATCACTTACATCAAATTGCTAATTGATTTGCGCTGCGGAGCAGCAGGCAAATCTTTAAAATACCCTCCAAAACAAACTCAAGGTATAGCGCGGATGGCTGAACATTGATAAGGCTAAACAATAGATAAACTATGGTTAAACTGCGATATGCTGGCTTATGTTCAAATTTACGCATGGAGACGCAAAACAGACACCACCGACGCGAAGCTCGATTTTTCATATGCGTACGCACAGATGCGACGTTCAGAACAAGCATTTACTATTGTTTGTTACAAGTTTGGTTGTTGTGCGTTGGTGAAGGCAAACTTCAAGTAAAGGGAAGTCGATTCGATTGTCGAAGGGCCTGCCTATGGAGATCTTCGTGGAAGCCCCGAAGGAAAGGCAGAGAAGCGAAGTAGAAGCGATCGAATGTGCGTGTGTGATAGTTAATACTGAAAGTTCAATGTCGTGAATTTTGAAGGCAATTTTCCTTACCTTCTGGAAAAACGGTAGCATTTCCGTAAAGTTGCTGTGCTCGTTGACAGAACTAGATAAGGAAGATGCTGATTTTTACAGTGCAAAGTTGAGATTTTGTTTTGACCTGATGCTCATTTTTCGTGCATTTTATGCCCCTACTCTGACCAGTAGTAAGAAGCTGCAAACTCTAGCCAATTATGGATATTTTTCAGAAAATTCAAACTTATTTTAGGCCGCGTTTACATGAGTGTTGAAATAGTGAAACGTAAACACATTCCATGTGATTGTTTGATAAACAGTTGGACTATTGTTAGATTCTTTTCAATATAATTGCTTGCCTTTTGAAATTCTGTCAACTGAGGCAGCTTAAAGGGGGACTCAAAATCAAGGTCGTAGACCCGGATATGAGATTGTATTTGAAAAGAATTAAGTTTGATTTTCTAATACTAGCAGACATCTGTCGCAAATCTTAAGATATCAATGTCTCTTGTTTGTACAATTTCATCTTTGCATCGAACCAGAAGGTGTAACTTACAAGGGCAACTTTATGAATAGTACTAAAATCACTATGAAACGAGGATATCATATCAATTAGTAAAATATATGGGGACGACTGCACTTTAGCGGACCAGCTTTATGTCATATCTCTCGGGAATGTATTTGACCAAATACCCTACTAACCCTAACTAAACCCTACCTTACCCTAACTAACCCTAACTAAACCTAACTTACCCTATCTAACACTAACTAACCCTAACTTACCGCTAACTAACCCTAACTTACCCTAAAAACCCCTTTTCCAAAACCTAACCCTGAACCTTACCCAATGACACATTACTTGCCGATATTGAAGCTGGTCCGCTAAAATGCAGACCAGCCAATATATGAATAAGCTTCAAAATTACATGAGTTTAACTGACTACTGAAGGTCAAAATCAGTGGAAGATTCGTACAACATCAATCTCATTGCAAAACCTTTGATAATTATGTAACACGAAAAACAAACAGTTTATCCTTCGCTTTAAGATAACGTAAAGAGCCTGCAGCTGACACCAACTTGCAGATTCGTACAATTTTATATTTGCCTTTAACTAGAAGGAGTAACTTACAAAGAAAACTTCATGAGTAGTGCTATTTTTGGTGGATGACGCAAATGAAAATCACTGTGAAATGAGGATAACAGATCAACTAGCAAAATTTCAAAAATAAATGAATTTCGCTGATTAAAACAGATCAAAACCAGTGGAAGATTCGGAACTGACGTCATAATCAACTATGCTTATATATATATTAGCAAATTTCTCGTGTAACAAAAATCTCATTGCAAAACCTTCGAGAATTATGTACAACAGAAGTATCCCAGACGATTATCAATCCCGCTGTTTTCAACGGTGTAGACATGAATCTTTAATGGAACATAACAGCGACGAGACAGGGCAACGCGTGTTCTTAGCAAGAAGGCTACAGCTGATCTATTTCTGGATGACCTATCAAGAATACCAATACGTCACTTTAAAAAAAAGTTTAACCCTATTCTAACAGGGTAAATTTTTATCGATTTTCTACCGGGGAGGGGGGGGCGTTGTTCGCCCCCCTAATTATCTCCAAAACTATAACACCTATGATAATGAGAATTGCACTGTATCATAATTGAACAAAGGAAAATTCAAAAACAGCAGCATTAATTAGTTTGTAATTACGTGACTGGTTGCTAGGCAACCAAAACAATGCAAATTTTGACGAAATCGAGCTATTAGCACAAAGAGGTCTATTTTACTAAATAACTGGGTAGAATCACCAAACAACTATCCAAATACCTGCTTGGTAGCCTTACCTTGCAGTTTCATGTTATATCAATATTTTTGGTTCCTAATTAATTGACTAATTAATTACGGACAATAAGATTCAATGCAAAGTTGTTAGCGCAACAATGATGCTTAAACACCATCAATTTCGCATTTACTTGGTGAAATCAGAGGTCTTCATCAATATTTGAAATCATTCCATGATTTTTCATGCAAAAATTACTAATTAATTAGAAATATGACGTCATAAAGATGGATGACGTCATACAATTTAAAAATTGCTGGTGTCAGCAAATATAGATAAATTATATATCAAATGAAAGTACTCATCGAGATAAATCGAATTGTATATATATTGATGAGATTTGAGTACACTTAAAGAAATTAGAGCCATTTTAGTGATCTTCTGTGTGACCTGTCTCCAAATAAGGGCATCTGGTGGTCACGTGGTTAAACATTAGGCATTGAAATTTTAATTTTGTGATTGCCAATTAAATTTCCATAAAAGTCAAGAAGTTTCAGCGTTATAGCTATCATCATTTAAGAGCTATTAAAATAAGTTTGGTAGTTTGGTAGGGGGGGGGGGCGAAAAACGCCCCCTTGTTAGAATAGGGTTAAGTAGATTTACTTTTTAATATCCCTAGCGAGTACGCATTTGAGACATACTAAGAGTTATTATTTATGGGCCCCTATGGCCATGGGCCCCGGGTTTTTACCCCTCTCCCCCCTCTCCTCAGCCCTGGGTGCTTGCTTGTTTTACTACGTTTGGTAATGTTGGCCAAAGTCTATTTCCAAGGAAAGATATAATCTCAGTTCCAAAGTTCGTTGTGTGCACCTTTGGAAGCTGTGAGTCAACCATGTCTTAGGTTGTAGCCAATATTGCGCTCAGTGAAAATATCCTTCATAAAAGGTGGATTTAAGCCAGGCTTTGTTTTAAAAATTTCGGTCATAAGCAACTGTAGATTCCTTACGTGGATGGATACCAAATTTATTTGCTCTAGAAAAGACTCAAGATGTGTTTGATGGTCTTTGTACGCAAGACGCAATGCTCTTTCATGGATATGGTTTATTCTATGATTCATGGATCTGTCATAGAACATCCAAACAAGAGGGCAGTAGCTAAAGTGAGATAGGACAAATGCTTGCATTACCTGCTTTAGTTTTTCCTTGTCCATGTAGCAAGATATTCTGGTGAGGGCATGAAGTTTTTGGCTGGCTTTTTTGCAAAGGGTTTTGACATGTTGTTTAAAGCTTTATGTTGAATCAAACGTTATCCCTAGAAGCTTCTCCTCTTTGCTTTCTGTTACACTAGCCTCTCCTATTTTGACAGGGACTTCGTTGCTTTTTCCACCAAAAATCATCAGACGACATGTATCTTCATTCAGCTTCATGAGATTTTTTGGAAACCATTCACTTATTATCAGGGCATCATTCTCTAATTTTGCGATAACAGTCTCGACATTAGGACCACATGCATAAATTGTTGTATCGTCAGCGTCATTGTAGACTTCGGTCTTCTCCAGGAACAGAAACAAGTCATTCAGATATATGTTAATCAAAATGGATCCCAAGACTGAACCTTGTGGGATGCCCAAAACGGTTTTTCTCCACGTACTGAACGAACCATTCACCTTTACCCTCTGCTTCCTGTTATCGAGCTAGCTATGCACGAACAGCAAGGCAGATCTGCTGCAACCATACGCATTCAATTTTGTGATTAATAATTCGTGATTTAGACAATCGAAGGCCTTCGAAAGATCTGTCAAAACAGCCCCTGCGACGCCTCCACTGTCAAATTGACTTGTTACAGGTTTCTATTAGACGCAGAAGTGCATGCTGTGTGCCATAGCCCTCTCGAAAGCCACAAAGGAGTGGAGACAGGAAGCTTTGGATAAATGGTAGCATTTGATTTTGCATTAACCGTTGGAAGATTTTTGAGATCGATGGTAAAACAGTTATTGGTCGATAGTTCTTTTTTGAAAAGGCATCTGCTTGTTTAAAGAGTGAAGTTATATCTCCTGCCTTCAATTCTTCGGGAAAAAATGTTTATGTGACAAATAGCCGGAAACAGATTTCGTTTGCTGCAGTGAAAAATCAATTTAAGCTGCTTACGTAATTGGACATATTCTTAAAATAGTCCAAAATTGGACAGCTGAGCCGTGCACAAATCTCGCTTACTGCAGCGAAAATCAATTCAATGTACTTTAAATAGTTTAACATATTCTTAAAATGTTCCCAAATTGGACAGCTGAGCCGGGAAAAAATTTCGCTTGCTGCTGCGAAAAATTAATCCAAGCTGCTTGCATAGTTTGAAATGTTCTTGCAATGGTGCTAAACTGGACAGCTGAACCGGGAACAAATTTTGCTTGCTGCAGCGAAAATCAATTCAAGCCACTTTAGATAGTTTGGAATGTTCTTGCAATGGTGCTAAACTGGACAGCTGAACCGGGAACAAATTTTGCCTGCTGCTGCAAAAAATTAATTCAAGCCACTTTAGATAGTTTGGAATGTTCTTGCAATGGTGCTAAACTGGACAGCTGAACCGGGAACAAATTTTGCCTGCTGCAGCAAATATCCATTCAAGCCACTTTAGATAGTTTGGAATGTTCTTGCAATGCTGCTAAACTGGACAGCTGAACCGGGAACAAATTTCGCTTGCTGCAGCGAAAATCAATTCAATGTACTTTAAATAGTTTAACATATTCTTAAAATGTTCCCAAATTGGACAGCTGAGCCGGGAACAAATTTCGCTTGCTGCAGCGAAACTCAATTCAAGCCTCTTAGATAGTTTGTAATGTTCTTGCAATGGTGCTAAACTGGACAGCTGAGCCGGGAACAAATTTCGCTTGCTGCAGCAAAAATCAATTCAATCTACTTTAAATAGTTTAACATATTCTTAAAATGGCTTAAAATTGGACAGCTGATGACACGAGTGTGACGCAGCTTTATCTGTTATTTGCCTCAAGGTGAAAATGGCATAAACAAGTAGCGCCATTTCAGTATGTTATGTAACAAACAATTGAGAAAAATTTCGCTTGCTGCAGCGAGAAATCAGTCCAAGCCACTATAAATAGTCTAAAATATAGCGATGGGTTTGAGTGGGATTGTGTGGGCGACGTGGCATAGGCGAGGAGAAAAACAGGGAAAATTAATGTACTTTTCATATAAAGAATCTTCAAAAACTAATGTTAGAGGTATTCAAAACTCTGAATTCGCTAAATCTATCATACCTTTGGAATTTCTTCAGCACTAAGCAAATTGAATACAATCTGAGGATTAATAATTTAGTAAAATTGCCTCAAATAAGAACTCACACTTTTGGCCTCAACTCTTTAACCTTTAGAGGCAGTATCCTTTGGAATGCTTTAAGTGAAGATATCAAAAAATGTAAAAATGTGGCAGCGTTCAAAAAGAAAATCAAAACATGGAAGGGGCAAACTGCAGCTGTAAATTATGTTGTTAATAGGACATTATATTATACTTTATATTATGTAATTAGTTTTAGTTTGTAGTTGGTTTGAATTAGTTATTGTGTATAGATATATATGCTTATAACTATTTGTAAATAACCAACTTTAAAGAATGTTAAATGAAAAAAAAATGTAACGAATCCTCATCACGCACCTGCCATCAATATTCACCGCGCATTGGGAAGTAGATTTTAAGCTGAATGCACACTTGAAGCGTCGTTCTTGATTCATTCCAGACAACAGCGAAGCGCGGCAATGCGACAAAGTTGGATTAATTCAACTTTGCCGCACGTGCCGCATCGCACGAAAAAGTCGCATCAAATGTGAATTCAGCTATAGAGAAACAATACAGTAAAGTCCCGCCGTTAAAGAAGCCACATTACAAGAAAATGAGAAAATAAATTTTTGCTAGAACAATAGGAGAACAATATGCTAATACACCATTTCTGAGTTCGCTATGCCATGTCGCAAATGGGGCAAACTTTCAATTGCTGCCTACTGCAAATTGTTTTAAATTCTAATATTTCAATGGTAAATGACCGCAAATCATCTCATTTTTAGTAAATTTCAATATGGATTTATGTTTCCTTGCATATTTACATGGTGTCATTACGTAAATGCAAGAACTGTACTCTGTACTCACTAGGAATTGTTCGTTAGTTTGCCGCTCCGCGGACGTCGGAGAACAATAGCATTGGCCTAGTACCCTCCACACTTTCTTTCATTTCATTTTTTCATTTTGTTCATTTTGTAATTTTAAACAGGGTAAGTATTCAAGGAGAATACATAAGTGCTTTACAAACTGCCCTGTTAAATAAAGAAAAACTAAAAATTTACAATATTCTGATATAAGATCCAAGTATACATATATGTATCAAAGATATCAAGATATCAAGACATCAAGTATGTATCAAAGTAAAAGGAAAAGTTTGAGAATGTTCAGGATCTGGCATTTTTCAAGGACGTTTTGAACTGGGTGAAAGTATTAACTGTTTTAATCTCTGTATTTTGATCGTTCCACAGATTTGCTCCGCTATACAAGAAGCATTTTTGGCCACTTGCAATTTTTAGAAACGGACCATAAAGGTCAGTGTTTGTATTACGAAGCTGTCTAACACTGGCTTCAGATAACCTTCGGAACAGACTTGTAAAATACTCTGGAGCTTCATTGTTTATGGATCTATAGACCAACTTCAATGTTTCTGTTTCTATGAGATCATTGACCGTTTGCCATCCCAATTGCTTGATGATAGGTGGTGCTGACATTCTGACAGGAGCTATGTTTTATATTTCACCGACACCCTCCTTCAATCTTTGTAGTCCTGCAATGCGAAAGTGTCCCCAATAGGAATTGCTTCCCAGAGGCTTCAATGGACTGCGCTTTTCAGATCAGTGACTGCGCTGGAGAGCCACACCTCTAAAAATCTCCGATTGGAAACTTAGCTTCAGCTTAAATTTTATAAGGAGCATGGAGCATCAAGTAAATTACTTTAACAAAGAAGGTGAACCTGTGCATAAATCTTTTAGAACGTCGGATAAATTAGCAAATTGGGTGGACATATGAAATGAATGGAAAAGCGGTACCAGTGGCGACGAGAAAAGCAGTGAACATTAGTGTACCGCTTCCAAATAGCGGAACTTTCTTTGTCGAAGTTTGAGCTAGACATAAGCGATGAATTTGAGTGGGATTTTGTGGGCGACGCAACAGTGGCGATGAGAAAAGCAGTGAACATTAGTATAATGAATTTTCATCACCTGCCACCAATATTCACCGCGCACTGGGAACTAGACTTTAAGCTGAATTCACACTAAAAGCGTTGTTCTTGACTCATTCCAGATAACAATGAAGCGTGGCAAGGCGACAAAGTTGGATTAATTCAACTTTGCCACACGTGCCGCATCGCACGAAAAAGTCGCATCAAATGTGAATTCAGCTATAGAGAAACAATACTGTAAAGTCCTGCCGTTAAAGAAGCCACATTACAAGAAAATGAGAAAATAAATTTTTGCTAGAACAATAGGAGAACAATATGCTAATACACCATTTCTGAGTTCGCTATGCCATGTCGCAAATGGGGCAAACTTTCAATTGCTGCCTACTGCAAATTGTTTTAAATTCTAATATTTCAATGGTAAATGACCGCAAATCATCTCATTTTTAGTAAATTTCAATATGGATTTATGTTTCCTTGCATATTTACATGGTGTCATTACGTAAATGCAAGAACTGTACTCTGTACTCACTAGGAATTGTTCGTTAGTTTGCCGCTCCGCGGACGTCGGAGAACAATAGCATTGGCCTAGTACCCTCCACACTTTCTTTCATTTCATTTTTTCATTTTGTTCATTTTGTAATTTTAAACAGGGTAAGTATTCAACGAAAATACATAATTGCTTTACAAACTGCCCTGTTAAATAAAGAAAAACTAAAAATTTACAATATTCTGATATAAGATCCAAGTATACATCTATGTATCAAAGATATCAAGATATCAAGATATCAAGTATGTATCAAAGTAAAAGGAAAGTTTGAGAATGTTCAGGATCTGGCATTTTTCAAGGACGTTTTGAACTGGGTGAAAGTATTAACTGTTTTAATTTCTGTATTTTGATCGTTCCACAGATTTGCTCCGCTATACAAGAAGCATTTTTGGCCACTTGCAATTTTTAGGAACGGAACATATAGGTCAGTGTTTGTATTACGAAGCTGTCTAACGCTGGTTTCAGATAACCTTCGGAACAGACTTGTAAAATACTCTGGAGCTTCATTGTTTATGGATCTATAGACCAATTTCAATGTTTCTGTTTCTATGAGATCATTGACTGTTTGCCATCCCAATTGCTTGATGATAGGTGGTGCTGACATTCTGACAGGAGCTATTTGTCACAATTTTAGCTGCACGGTTTTGGAGCTTCTGAAGCTTGTTTAGTGCTGTGGTGCCACAAACACCCCAGACAGGGCAACAGAAGCGGAAATATGGCTCGACCATACTTCTGTACATGGTCTGCAATGTACTTAAAGGGAGATACTGTTTTGCGTGGCGTATCATACCTAATGCCCCTTGATATCTTTTTTATCATATGAGCTATATGATCATCCCAGCTCAGGTGTTGGTCCACATGTACCCTAAGTATTTAGTATGCTCTATCATTGAAATTTCCTCATCGCGAATAACCAGTGACGGTTTTATTGCGGATGTGTGTTGAATATCCTTAACCTTTTTCCGACTTCCAATCACAAGGCTATTTGTTTTTGCAACGTTTAGAGATAACTTATTTCCTGCAAGCCATGTGTTTAGACAGTCAAGGTCCTCATTAACCCGTTCATTGATTGTGGAAATACTATTTGAGGAAAAAGACAAACTAGTGTTGTCGGCATACATATTAACCCGAGAGTGCTTTATAGACAGTGGGAGATCATTTATATAAATAATTGAAAGTAGAGGACTTGAAAAATCTTTGGTTTGAACTTGAAAAATACACTAAATCCTCAAAAATATCATCATTAAAAATTATAAAGTTTTGGCAGACAAAATCGCTAAGTTTTAAATAAAACAAACTTTCAGAATTGCACGCAGCAATTTCCTATACGCCACCATTGAACATTTTGATTTGTTTGTTAAGGGAGAACAATATAGGCTGAGGTGAAAAAGTGGGCTTCTTAAAGGTGGGACTTCACTGTATTTCAGCATATTATTGCAAGATTTGTTCTTACCATAATTCGTATTTATTTCATATTTCATTCTTTTAAGGAGGGTTGCCCTTCAGCAGAAGCTGTTTTTCAAGGGGCCCTCTGATAAAAACATTTAATTACAATCTAAGAAAGAAAAAAATATTATAAAACTATCCATTAAATATAAAGCCTTATTTACAATATTTAAAACCTATATACAATAATGTTCAAAATTTACAGTCAATAGAAAAGAAATCCTCGTCTCTAAATAGTTTTCTTAAAACCATACATGGAGGATGCCCAGGGGTGGATCTAGACGTTCGCCCAATGCTTCAGTAAGCATGTCTCTTTTGCTAGTTAAAATTTGACAACAATTCAGCAATTCTGTTAGAACTTTATAAATAGCGGCGAACCTATCTCTTTCAGTTTCATAAACTCTCAGGAAATGTTCAAAACATTTATGTTTTATATTTCACCGACACCCTCCTTCAATCTTTGTAGTCCTGCAATGCGAAAGTGTCCCCAATAGGAATTGCTTCCCAGAGGCTTCAATGGACTGCGCTTTTCAGATCAGTGACTGCGCTGGAGAGCCACACCTCTAAAAACCTCGGTTTGGAAACTTAGCTTCAGCTTAAATTTTATAAGGAGCATGGAGCATCAAGTAAATTACTTTAACAAAGAAGGTGAACCTGTGCATAAATCTTTTAGAACGTCGGATAAATTAGCAAATTGGGTGGACATATCATGGGCGATAAGAAACGCGGTAGTTAATTCCTAAAAAAATTTCTTCCTGTGTCCTTATGCCCAATCCCCCCTGTGTCCCTATGCCCGTGAAGGTTGTTGTTGCTGCTTTCAGTCACTCAAATCAGAACACAGGGAAACAAGAAAAACCAGGCACAACAACAACAACCTTCACGGGCATAGGGACACAGGGGGGATTGGGCATAAGGACACAGGAAGAAAATTTTTCTAGGAATTAACTACCGCGTTTCTTATCGCCCATGGACATATGAGATGAATGGAAAAGCGGTACCAGTGGCGACGAGAAAAGCAGTGAACATTGGTGTACCGCTTCCAAATAGCGGAACTTTCTTTGTCGAAGTTTGAGCTAGACATAAGTGAATTCACACTAAAAGCGTTATTCTTGACTCATTCCAGATAACAATGAAGCGTGGCAATGCGACAAAGTTGGATTAATTCAACTTTGCCGCACGTGCCGCATCGAACGAAAAAGTCGCATCAAATGTGAATTCAGCTATAGAGAAACAATACAGTAAAGTCCCGCCGTTAAAGAAGCCACATTACAAGAAAATGAGAAAATAAATTTTTTGCTAGAACAATAGGAGAACAATATTCTAATTAAGGGAGAACAATAAAGGCTTATGTAAAAAAGTGGGCTTTTTAAAGGCAGGACCTTACTGTATTTCAACATCTTATTGCAAGATTTGTTCATTCCATATGTCCTCTTCAGCATTATTGGTTTAAATGCATTGTAACATATTTAGCATTATATATATAGTGAACGAGGAAGAAGAGGGACAACATCTTCAGAGAGTAGGCATCGAGTTGATCTTTTCCGCTATTTGATTTTTTTTCAGTTATCTGCTAACTAGTTTTGGCCACAAGGCCATCATCAGAGCAACATTATATAAATATATTTGCATTCATGTAATTTTAGTTGAGGTTTTGTTTCAAAGCTTGTATTAAGCGGGTCTCCATGTTATGTTGCTATTGTTTTGTTACCCTATTGTAATCTAGGTATATAGGTAGGCCCTCAATCATTGCAAGAGCAGTTCTGACTTTGTTAAAGATCACAGATGGAAACATTTGGAATATGTTTACTATATTTTTGAAATTAAACTACGTTCGCACAATGCCGCCACATTTTAAAAATGGTAAAAAATGCGAGGGTACCAAAATTTTAGCTAGTATTGACACGATACCGGCATAATTGAAAACGATGGAAAATTCGACATTATCAATACGTTTTGCAAGCTCTGCGACAAGAGAATGGATTTTGATGCCAAATAAATGTATCTAGGCTTATAGAGTCAATCATCCTCGTTTTGAAAGCTTCGAAAAATGTTCCGTTATCACCGTTTTCGAGTGTTCACACGATGCCGTTTCCAAAATGTGCCGGTTAGAGTTCCGTTTTCAAAGTCTACCGTTTCAAAAAAACTGCCGCCAAATAATGTGCCGTTTTCGTGTGGCTCCGCCTAGCCGTCCCATTTTCACCTTTTTCAAATTGTGCCTGTATCGTGTGAACGCAGTCTTAAATGATTGGTTTTGTTGAAGAAAACTCATTAAAAAGATTGTGAGGAGCAGGCCGCTCGCCTCTAGCCACAACCCCTCAACCTGCAAGCCTGCGTTTTTACCAACCTGCAAGACTGCGTTTTACACTAGCCGTTCACACTACGCCGTTTTGAAATTGTGCCGGATAGAGTTCCGTTTTCAAATTCTGCCGTTTTCAAATCGTACCGGCGAAATTGATAAATGACTCATCATCTATCTCTTCTAGACTGTTTACAAAGGAAACTTTGTAGCCTGGTAATCATAAGAAAAGTAATCTCTAAATCTTATGACGCTTGAGAAATTTTTGTGATCAAGTGTCAGGAATTAAAACACCACGAGTCATCATCATAGAATGTCAGTCAAGCAATAGATTCGATCTATCCGAGATGAGCTGTTTCAGGTAACGAAATTAAAAAAATGATGGGGAAAATTAAAAAAAGAGGGGGAGACTAATCATTCAATATCAAAGGAGATAAAATCTGGAGTTTTCTACCCATTAACCTTCGACACTTACAGTCAAGCACTAATTTCTGCAAGAAAATTAAGTAACACACACTTGCAAATGATTAACCTTTACAATTAATTTTTTAATATACATATTTTTAGGAAGCTGTTGTATTATGCTCTGTTGTAAACGCCCCAGACTAGATAAGCTTAGTTTTTCTGGGGTGCACATAGCATTCATTTTTTATACCGGGTGAGTCAGACAAGCCATAATTTGGCGAAAAAGAACTCAGATTGTGTTTGGTGGAAGTTTTTTTTTTCTATATTGCTACCTAGCATCCGAAGGTAGTTTTTAGGACACTGAGAAGCTAAGCTTATCGAGCAANGATTCCTTTAGCCTGGAATTACAGGGAGTTAGAGATTCTCCTCACTCTACGTGGCAGGTTCGGCAGGGCGGGGACTCAAACCACCAACCCTCAGGTTGGTAGTTAAGCGCGCTACCTATTGAGCCATCCCCGCTTAATTCCGTTTTGGTGAAGTTTCATACTGCATAGAAAGATTAAATAGTTATAGAAATTTAGTATGTTAAAATTGGTCATTTCTTTCTATATTTGTTTGCGATTTTGTGATATAGCTATCTCGGTGAACATGTATCCTTTTTATAAGAGATTTTTGCAATGACAATTAAATTGAAGTCTCGTAGAGATACATTATGAATATCAACAGTTTTTCCTTTTGTGCTCGAACACAATACATGCCTTTTTCAAGTTTTTGGTAGAGAAATTGTATTCTTGGGTTCAGAAGTTCACACGTTTATGAATATGAACCTAACTAAAGGCCTATTTTATGAATCCTGCGAAATACGATTTTGCTGAAATTGCTCGTAGTGATGGAACGGAAAGACCGATTTTGACCAAATAACCTTTCATATCTAAGTTAGCCTTTCTCCTATGCAATGAATACTTAAAGACACGAAATTGCGTAGTAAATTGCATCATATAAATTGGCAAAACACCCCATGTTTTTCTGGCTCGCCGGGTAGTATGTAATTTCTATGTGAATACAATGATGATGATGGTGATATTCAATTATCTGACTTTTACAAACTTAGCATCAAATTCTGCTGAAGTGCCAGCTGCGGAACAACGAATAGACAGCAATTTTAGGTATATTGAGAAACGACTAAACAGATCCATCCAGAACGACAGATTTTAGAATGCTGAGTGAGTCAGCAAAATCTATGATTTGAAAAATTACAACTCCGTTGCCTAACTGAGGGCGGAACTTAATTCGGAGAAATTATTCATGATTTACAATGCATGATCTTATACCCTATTCACACTGGCAAGTTAAACCAGCTTAGAATAAACCAGGTTATTGAATGCTGCGTTCTAATTGGTCGATCCAACAAATCGAAGGCATTTGATTGGTTGAAATTTAACCTGGGTTAGACTAAGCTGGTTTAACTGCTTCAGTGTGAATGAGGTATTAATCTCAAATGTAGAATTCCCGAAAACTAGCTTCTGTGGGCCTTTCCTAACACAGTAAGTGAGTGGTTCAATTTGATCCATCTTTCAACGATTATATTGGTAAAATAAAGTTTTTCTAAACTCCGGTATTGCTTTCTAACGATTAAATGCTGTTGAACTGTAATTACACCTCCCCATCAATGCTGAGCATCAAAAAGTCAAAATCTACACGATAGTGAACAGGCCATTTTTGGGCATATCGAGAAGTAGGAGAGACTGCATTTAGAATTATGAAGAGAGACTGCATTTAGAATTATGAGAAAAGTGTTGAAAATTGAGTTGAAGCCTTAGAGGATGATGGATTTCAATTTTGCAAATTGAGTGCATTACTTTTCCTTTACGATTTTTCAAACAGTGGATAAATATTTGTCACTCACCCTGTATATTTTCTCTTAAAGAGAATCGACATAGTTAAAAGCTGGCCCGGGCCAAGTTAAAAATATAGTCTATTGTATTTGATACTGTTGGCACGTGCCGTTTCATTGTGTAGCTGAAGAAACAATGGGAGCGTGGGCGTTTTCGTAGCCTATTTATAGCTATGTGAACAACCTTTGCTTGATTGAAATGGGTAGAAAAAATATTTTAATTCATGTCGATAAACACCGAAGCATGTTTTTTGTGACACACATTGCAGGCATCTGATAAGATTGGGTGTCATGATGTTCGGACCTTAAGGTAACTCTGCTTTCCGCTCTGATGAGCACGGAAAGCCGGTTTACAGAAATCCTCCTCTCCAGAAATTTATTAATTACTCCGGAACCAATCGGTCTATCGAAATTTTGTAAAAAGCATGGCACCACCCATATTCTTGGCAATCGAAAGTTATAACAAACGCAATGGTTTGCAGACTGGTCATTTTAAAATATTTTGTAGGTTTCAGAAGAACTTCATTATCCACTCCGCTAATCTAAAGATTTTAATCAAACTTTTTTACTACTGACACGACATGTTCACGGAGATACATGCCAAATTTTAAGGCAAAAGCTTGGCTAGATTTTCCGCAATAAAATTTTAAAGTTTGGTAGCCTACTCGATAACAAACACTAGAAGAACTGGTCAGTCGATTATCGATAGGCAAGTGCAAAAGAATTGGTGAAGATTTGAATTATTAAAATCCTGGCCAAACGAGCGAACAATGTTTGTCAAACATTTGAGATTTACTTAGCAAGCAAACTGTTTCTCCGTTTGGCCACTTCGCAAAACATTGCTTGACAAACATATTTTGCTTGTGTCAAGCAGATAATGTTGTTGAAGTTTTCAAAACATTGCCAAACAAATTTTTCTTAATTCTGTTCGTCAAGCAATGTTTACGACCTGGCTAAACTGGATACATTGCTTGGCAAGCAAATTTCAGACCAAACAAGATTTGCTCATTCGGCCAGGGCTTAACTGGGAAGAGGTAAATGTTTTGTCCTTTGTGTTATCAATTTGAAATCAAAACTCGGGAAAGGTCTAACTGGGCAGTCCCGAGTGTTACTTGGACAGCGGCAGCTTCAAAGGGAATCTAAGCATATAGAATAAGGCCTTTGATAAAAATAGCCGTACATAGACAATAGACCTTGACACGCGCTGAACCATATATGGGTAGCTGATCTATGTCAACAGGAACATTGACAGCTGATTGGCTAGGATTTGACTGCATGTGGCTTGAGCCACTCTTATATGCTTAGGTTCCCTTTAAGCCAATACCGCACGGGGAGCGTCCGCCATTGCATCTGCGCAAGATGGACTTGCATCTGCCAAAGCATATTTCATTTCATTCATTTCATTTTCATTTCATTTTTACTTATTTAGGCACGGTATGTCAATTCATCTGAACTGAAAGGATAGCAATAATAGTAATAATAATAAACGTTTAATTTTAAGTTGAAGGAAAGCAATAGCAATGTCATAATTAAGACCAAATAAACAAAATATATAATTCTAAATAAAAATCTATAAGAAACCACCTAGATTTAAAGAAACCACTTAGATATCAAGATATCAAAATATTTCATGGTAGATTTATAGCAAATCGCCTAAATTTCCCTTCAAGCCATTCAATCCAAGGAAAGATGTGATAACCATTAAAACTGAATGAATGAACCACCTTTTTTTATTGATTTAGAGCCTGTGCTATTTTTGGCCAATAAACCTGATAGTTTTAATGTTATAGAAAATAGTCAAGGTTTTTTCATTGATTGATTGTTTGATTTATTGATTGATTGATTGATTGATTCAATCATTCAATACTTTATTTTAAGTAGGCTGGAAAGATTTCTAGCTATATTACAGCTAATTTAGGCCTACATGCATGTCGCATCTAGTCATGGGACCCCTAGGTTAACGTCCGGAAGGTCAGCCATCCTGATTTTGACGTCACGTGACTGAACTTTAGTTACCTAACGGAAACTGAATTTGCTGCTCGGCCACTCACCCCACAACATTTGTTTTACCTATTTCAAGTCATGTGACCATACCTTTAGGAAGTTTTAATATTATTCTAATTTTTGCATTCATGTCAAATTTTCATGGCATGAAATATTTTAAAGAAATCAAAAGAGTTGTTCGCAAGAGATTGATCACTTGACTTGAATTGGGTGTAAACAAACCTTATCCGATTAGGTCTATTGGCTGGAAGATCTACTTTGGTAAAAAGTTAATAAGTTTTAATATTTCTTATGATTTTTTTCGCCGGGAAAGTTTAGATTTTTCTTCTGCGCATGTGTTACCGCGAAAAGAATCGCTTCACGGCCAAGAATTTGTCTTGCAGAGATTTCCGTCGTAATTAATCATTGCCGCTCAGAGTTGATACTTTTTGTCCACACCCTTTACCTAAGTTAATTCTTTCTTAAGAGATAGTGCGTATTTAATTCTTTAAAGTAGGCAGATGGCTCCGCTGGAAGTTTTTCGCTAGATCATTTTCTAGTCGCATTTATTGCTTTAGGTTATCAAGCAGCCGACTTCTTTAGAGAGTATAATTTGACTGAGCTCAGGGGGTCTTATTTCATCTGTTATGAATTTTCTATTAGCGAGCAGCAAGTAGCTTTAGAGATCCAATTCACAAAGGAATAATAATTTTACGAGAACAACAACTTTTTATATCAAACTCTACAGTAACAATCACTAAGAACTTGTTTACGAAACGATGAAACAATTCTTCTATCCAAATAAAATGTAATTAAGCATATTTAAATGGTATTATTCACATATTAAAATTTCCAACTACCTATCTTTTGCATTAAAAAACATCAACTACTAACAGTTTTACTGTGTTATTTAATTTCTAATTTCGTCATTATTTTACAACTTATTTTGTTATGCATCAAACACTCTGCCTTATACATCT
The DNA here is from genome assembly GCA_004194415.1 of Aurelia aurita. Taxonomy (NCBI): domain Eukaryota; kingdom Metazoa; phylum Cnidaria; class Scyphozoa; order Semaeostomeae; family Ulmaridae; genus Aurelia; species Aurelia aurita. The sequence goes on from REGM01000048.1 coordinate 477,802, forward strand.
ACAACAAATACTACTATATTACTACAATACTACTTTTAAGCCAATTACTACAATACTTACTACTGGCCAATTTGTCCGTTTGGCCACCTCCCAAAACAGTTCTTGACAAACATTTTTGGCTTGAGACAAGCAGAAAATCTTTTGGACTCTTTCAAAAACAATGCCAAACAAATTCTGCTTAATTCTGCTTGTCAAGAATGTTTTGCAACGTGGCCAAACGAGAAAGCTTGCTTAGCATGCGAATCGGAAATGCTTGCTAGCGATGTTTGCTCGTTTGACCACGCCTTAAGTCAAATATTTTGCATATTTAAAAAATGACAGATTTTCGCAATCAGTTGTTTTGAATACCACCAAGTGGCAAACTGAAAGTTCAGTATGTTATGTAGCTATTTGGAATAATGTTTTCTTCCGTTTAAGCTGTAGACAGACCAGAAAGATTTTCAAGGCTTTCTAAAAACCGAAAAATTAATTGTGTTTTAGTCGTTTCCATGATCTCTGCTGTCGATATTTTGTAAACAGTGATCTCTGGCGCCAACATATTTCTTAAAGGCTGTTTTTGAAAATCTTTCCTGCAGTTAGCAACTCTGCAGCAAGATTGAAAATTCTTATTTTATTGATCAACAGTGGAAGAAATGGTGAGCTACATGATGTAACTATTTTACTGTTGGAGTTATAGATAATCTGACAAGCAGGCACATAACATGTTTTTGATCTGGTTGCCGTTGGACAGCAGAGCAACGCAGGACAGAATTTATGGGAAACTTTTACCGTCCGAAACTTTTGGATTTTAATGTACCTGCAGTGCCTTGCCTCTCGAATTCAGATATTTGAATTCTAACGGTTTATGTCATAATTGTCTTGAAAGTTTTTATAGTGCTTGCTCTGCATGTGGATATTGCATGATGTTATTTAGTGGCATATTTGCTTTGTCGTTGTCTGCGTTCTTTCCCACAAAAATTTCATCATCATCATCATCATCATCATCATCATCATCATCATCATCATCATCATCATCATCATCATCATCATCATCATCATCATCATCATCATCATCATCACATCATTATCCTCATCTGTATTTGGGTGATCAACATACCAGATATCGATTTTGAAGTAGAGATCAGCAAATACAAGATTTATTCCTTTTCTCTTCTCTTATATGCGTCATTTCGTGCAGCGTGACTTGACACAGCTTCATTGATATCCTCTTCTTCGATCAATTTAGCGAGAGACGCGATTTCTTGGGCGATTTCATCAAGCTCAGTGTTTGCCATGATGCACTCGCTTCAAGCCACCGTCATTCACGTACCAATGTGTGTAATATTCTCTCACATTTTCTTCACATACAGCATGTCTTCGCTTTTGACACAGCTGCATTGGTGTCCTCCTGCTCGATGAATTTATCCAGAGACGTGATTTCTTGGACGATTTCATCAAGCTCAATGTTTGCCATGATGCACTCGTTTTAACCCTTTGTCATTTAGGTACCAAAGTGTGTAATATTCTCTCAAATTTTCTTCACATACAGCATGTCTTCGCTTTTGACACAGCTGCATTGGTGCCCTCTTGCTCGATGAATTTATCCAGAGACGCGGTTTCTTGGGCGATTTCATCAAGCTCAGTGTTTGCCATGATGCACTCGCTTCAGCCCACTGTCATTTGCGTACCAAAGTGTGCGATATTTTCTTACATTTTCTAAAGCAGCTGAACACCTGCCCAACTTTCCTGTCGAAAACGATTACGTTGTCTTCGCTTTTGAAACAGCTACATTGGTGTCCTCTTGCTCGATGAATTTATCCAGAGATGATTTCTTGGGTGATCTCATCAAGCTCAGTGTTTGCCATGATGCGCTCGTTTTATCCCATTGTCATTTGAATACCAAAGTGTGTAATATTCCCTCACATTTTCTTCACATATTGCATGTCTTCGTTTTATTCTGTATAGAGGCGATATACTGTAGCAATCGACGCTTCTTGTCGAACTTGTTCTACTGCCCGATCGACAAGATGCAGAAGATTCACTTGATTCTTTCCTTTTCAACCGTAATTTCGCTCCATCTCTTTCAACATCGTTTCTTTGAACTCTTAACTTTGTAAAGGACAAGAAACTTTGCAACATTGGGTTAACCATGTTGATAGATGTATTTAAATTAGCTACCACACACTGACTAATTACCGTAATGATTAAACTAAGAAGCTTCTCTCGTTCCGAAATTGATCCTGTTCGCTCAACGCTCTGAGCTGCATGTTATCAATGTGCCTCGCGAGCTACTTTTATTGTGATTCATCTGTGTCATGACTGACCGCGTACTGGTATGATGTAATCGCTTTCGACCGGAAAGTTGGGCAGGTGTTCAGCGGTCTTATCGCCAAATATCTGCGCTTTCGTTTGTCTATCTCAAATTAATGCAAAACATCTTATCGATATAATTCTATGTGAACAGGCATAGCTTTCCCTCAACTTTGATTTAGTTGTGCCGAAACTGCACGTCGTTTCTTATCTTGTAACAAGATAATGTAAAGAGCTCTAGCCTTTATGAGCAATAAATTACGCTATTTCCCGTGGGGCAAATCACTTCTCAAAATAGTGTACGTGATTTTTGTTATTTTAAAATCACGTGATTTTTTTCTGTGACTTTTTTGTGATTTTTTGTGTGATTTTTTGTGTGATTTTTTGTGTGATTTTTTGTGATTTTTCTGTGATTCTGTGATATTTTTGTGATTTTGTGATTTATTTGTGAATTTTGTGTGGTTTTTTTGTGATTTCAATGAAGGAGTACGTAAAAAAAATCAGTGATTTGCCCCTCGCTATTTCCTATGCTCAATGAAGACCGAATGGACTATAAAGCAATCTACCGGCACGGGGGGGGGGGGGGGGTTTTTGGCCAAATTTCGGAATGGGGGGGGGCCGCCAGCATCTTCAAAAGGGTACCGTTGGCTAGACACATTTTTGTGAAAATGATACCCTTGCTTACCCTAATTTCTGGGCTAAAAGTTCCATAATTTGCCGTTTTTTAGGCGCAAATCACAAAAATTTTNCCAGCATCTTCAAAATGGTACCGTTGGCTAGACCAATTTTTGTGAAAATGATACCCTTGGCTACACTAATTTCTGGACTAAAAGTGCCATAATTTGCCGTTTTCTAGGCACAAATCACCAAAATTTTACGGTGCCAGTCTCTTTCAATCTTCGCTACAAAGAGGCGGGATTTTGATAACAAAGAAATATATGTAGGCCTAAAGAATCAATTAGCCTATTGCAAATACACAATATCTTGGAGTACAGATAGATCGCCATTTGAACTGGGATAAACATATGCAAAGTGTCAAAACCAAATCTTTGCGCGCCCTTGGTCTCATCAAACACGCAAAGAAATATTTGACATCTGATATTCTAGCTAAGATGTACAGAAGCCTTGTTGAACCACATTTGCGCTACTGCTGCTCCATCTGGTGTAGCTGTTCCGAAATAGACTCAACAGCTGGCATATAGAAAATATCTTTATTTGCCAAGTATTGCTGCTATTTGCCTGCATCAGGGAGAGAAAGTCATGGCTTTTTATAAGTTTAGCATACAGTAAAAACCCGCATATAAAAACCTCCTTTTTCAAACCAAGCTGTTTTGGTAATTATGTAAAGGATAAAATTCATGAAAGCAGGCTGTAGGTTCTTAGATTATAGGTTCTTAAATTTTCCTAACAAAGTTTTTTACAATAATGTTTCTTTGTTGGCAGTCTTTAAATATCTCTGCTTACAATCAAAATTCTGTGATAGAGGACTGAACATTAGCAATGTGGTGGAATCAGATTAGTTTAGGCGTTTTAGATGATCAAGGAGCAATATCCTTTTTTATTTTACTCGATAATCAAATTAATGTGTCGGATTGTCGCAGTTGAGAAATATATCAATGCATTTGTTCTTCCAAATAAGAACGTTTACAAACATCAGGGTGAAAAGGTTCTTACGTAAAAGAATACATATTGAAGATTTCAGGCTGTTGGTTCTTATTCGAGGAAGGTTCTTATATGCAGGTTTTTACTGTACACAGTCCCATTAACGTGGTTTGTCAAAGGTGGGTACTTGTTTGGCACACCTGCTACTCTTTGTTTTGGGTACAGCAGTTTGATCTTTACTTCATTTTATTTCAGTCACATGTGTATGGTTATGCGTGGTGTACAGAAACCAGGATCAATGACAGTAACAAGTTGCATGCTGGGTACGTTCAGGGATGATCCTAAGACGAGAGAAGAATTTCTGACATTGATCAGGCGTTAGAAGTTTTCAAATCCTTAGAAATCTCGGTTTGTCAAATTTTTCTATTTCTAGTTTTAAATTTCGATTTGTGTGGGTATTAGGTGAAATTTTTTTCTAGGTTTGTCAATTTTATCTATTTCCAGTTTTAAATTTCTCTTTCCATTTTCGTGGGTATTAGGTGAGATTTTCTTATATTTTTATATTCATCCGAGTCTCTTTATCCGTAAATGTTTTACTTAAATTTTACTATAAAATCAGATGGCGAAAGCGTCGGTCTTTAAATGTGGTCTTTGAGGTATTTTTGCTTTTGTTTTGCACTGACTTCTGTACATAAAAAATTGGTACATAATCAACATATGTTCCGAAAGAGAGACATCTTGTAGGGCCTGATTACATGGGCAGGGCTGGCCCTGTTATCCGAGGTGGGCGAATTTAGGCGAGATCCCTCTGTCAATAGGAGACATGTAATAAATCTAAAACATGATTATATGGTAAGTGTGCCAGCCCTGGCAGCCGGGATCCCACTTCTGCGTAACAGGGCTGGCCCTGTTTGAAGGTATGAAATAATGACGTTTTTCTCATGTAATCACTTGGCAGGGCTGGAAACAGGGCTGGCTTCCCAAAGTTTTAACTGCGCATACACCAAGCCGCCATATTGCCAATGATCTGATTTTTCCCGCCAAAATTGCTCCGCAGCACTGGGGTGAATTATTCCATGTAATCGCGCGCAACATTTCATCCCTGCTTACAGAGGCAGCCCTGTTAGCAGCGGCAGCCCTGTTAGCAGCGGCAGCCCTGTTAGCAGCGGCAGCCCTGTTAGCAGCGCCAGCCCTGCTCATGTAATCGGGCGCTTAGTTTCTCATGAGAGAAATAATTAAGGCAACATAGGCATCAAATCTTTTAAAACGATTCACGAATGATTTATTGATTTATTGATTTATTGATTTCTTCGTTTTGATTTAAATGGCTTGAAGGAACTTCGGGTACTTTGCTATTATTGGTTATTGGCAATTTTGATATCATGAGTATTTACGGAATAGACGATTACGGAAAAGATGGCGTCGGGGGGCATTTGACCAAGATGCATTGCATTTGGTGATCGAATTTCTATAGAATCATTGTTGATTCTATTATAGAACGCAATGCATCTTGGTCAAATGCCCCCCGACGCCATCTTTTCCGTAATTGTCTATTGAACCTTTCTTTGGTTATTCTGAAAAAGAGGCTGAATCCAACGATATTTTTATACATTTTGTAGAACTTTCGAATGTGAACAAAGCTCTAACGCTACTCAGTCGAACCTTGCGTATAAAAATGTATAATAATATTGCATGATCCAGACTCTTTTGTAGAATAAGCTACAAGGTCTATTACAGTGTTTTCTGTGTTCAAACCAGTTTTGAAGTTGTGATGTCATCAAATTTCTATATCATAGACCAGAGAAGCGAAACATTTCTGCTTAGCACCATATTGCAGGCCTTCATAAACTACGGTTTTCTTGAAGATTGTACCGTTCTTCCTATGGGTCTGTGATGATTATAATTTTTTTCAAAATTTGTCATGTTATTTTTAGTAAAAAAGGACAAACCCTGTAATTCCATGAGTAATCAAGATATCAAACATTGCCAATAAGAAATAGCAAAGGACCTGAAGTTCCTTTCAAGCCATTAATTCAAAAGGAAGATGCAATAATCATTCGTGCAATCATTTTTGAAAATTTGACCCCTATTCATATAGACGGCATGACGTCACAGCAGCATTAAAAACAGGACGCCATCTTATTTTGGGGTAAATCTTAAGACAATTTCTATAGGTTTCTTTAAGAAATTTGCAAAAAATTGCATAAAGTTGCTCTTATATAGCTGTGAGAAACATGCCTTCGCGAGGATGATTTTGTGAACAACGCCACAAAATCCATCAGCTGTAAGTTGCTCGTCGCTTCTTCAAAATCGACCTTCCTTTTCGACATTCGCCCGTCTATCTGCTAAAGTTTTGGATTGATTTGACCAGATTCCAAGCTTTTAGAATTGATTTATTTCGATAAACAAACGAGACACTCCTAAAATCCCAGTGCGCACTATGTTTTGCAATGGCTTCATTTACATCAACTCTGATTTTCGAGTGTGAATTAATAAAGTCACGTGACATGTCGTCTGTGTGAATTCCAATTAGAGCCATCGCATCGTACTGCTAGTTATAACGACGTAAGGTATCACAATAACATCGTTTCGTTATATCTGAAGATTGTTAAAAAAACCAAAAACGCTTTCGTCTTTTTTAACAATTCTCTTCTGCAGATGTTAACTTATGATTTAATTTTGAAAAATTTACTGAGGGATGATTTTAGAAGTTCAAATTTGCCTGATGAGTGAACAAGTTACCCGCTATTATTACTATTTTGAAGCGCTAAACCAGAGCTGGAATAAGTCGGGATCGCTGTGCACAAATTCTATGTTAAAGCTACACTCACATAAATAGGCCCAAAGCTACTGGGGCTTGGCTGCCCTTCAGATATATTTATATATATAAACTTTTTTCGTAAATCTTTCTTCACCAGCATCAAACAAACACAGGTTTGCATTTTCTCATTATTAGCGAAAGTTTGAAGGAAAACCTGCTGTTTCCCCAAGCCGAATAGGGTCGAAGCGTAATTCATAATGAGAAAATCCCGCTAAGCGACAGCTAATGTGAAATAAGACAAAACTTTCTAGAAGCATCTGCAAAAGAAAGAAGATCCAACATGAAAAAACTGAAAGAGGCGCGTGGATGGGAGATTCAATTAGCAACCAGTCTGTATGAGTGTGCAACATTACTAAATTGCATGTTCGAAGAAACTGCATGTTCGTTGCGTAATAAAACAAGAAAATGTATGTTCGTTGCTTTAACTCTGATTATAATTTAATTCTAATCGTAATTAAAACTTTTTACTAAGCTGTAACCACGCGCCATAGGATGCGTGGATAATCATAAAAATGATATAATGTCACTTACTCGTGTCTTTTCTGCCCATTTTATTATTCGCCTTGTATTCACAGCTCCGAATTTAGGCTCTCCTCCGGTCGTACGCTTTACACTGCTGCAAGGCTGTTGTTGTTGTAGCCGTGAAAAACGTGCTACCGAAGGAGGGCCTAAACTTGGAGCTGTGAATACAAGGCGAATAATAGAATGGGCAGAAAAGACACGAATAAGTGAGATTATATCATTTTTATGATTATCCACCCATCCTATGGTGGCGCGTGCTGTAACCGAAACTTTTCACAGAATGGGCTCTAGGCACCTTTTGTTGACAATTTGGTCGCAGGCACAACACCTTTTCTTCAGCTATGCGATACACAGCTACACGGTTGTAGCTACTGAATCTTACACCAGAGATCGTGAATGGAAATATTGAAATTCTCTTATAATTATTATGGAGAATTATCCACAAGTAGGTTGAGATTTTCTTCGCTCATTCTTTTCATTCTTCAGACAAACAGGAAAACAAATTGATTTTAGGACAGCCCTGTACATATTCCTGATTTTCAGAGGACGTAACTGGGTAAATTAGAAACAGTTTACAACGAAAATCTTTCGTATAAAATCATTAATCTGTAGACACAAAAGATAACGTTAATTTTATTACCGAATTCTCTTGCAACATTTTTTAGGGTCAAGCGGTTGAAAAAGTTTCCTGGGTAAGTCAACATAAACCTTCTATCATTTTTGTAGAAGATTATTTTTGGGAAATACATATTGATTCAATTTTCATTAATCACAATACCCGTTGTTTTAAAAAGATAAGAACATTTGCTCAAGCCCAGTGTGCACCTTCGGGTTGTTGATGTTGCTCGTTCAACTTAAAAGCGCATACAATCGCCGAAAACAGTGGGCAATTGTTTGCTTCCGAACTATCTCTCTTTCATGACTATGGATGGAATAGTTTACTTTTGAATTGTAAGTGTCACAAATGATAGGAACTCGTTAATGGCACGTAGTTTATTGATCTTGTTGTTTTCAAAATAGTTTTGTTTTAATGAATAAAGAAAAACATTTTAACAGTTACTGCGGAGTAGCCTTATGTTAAGAATTGTGAATCTATTATAGGCCAACAATAGAGGTCGTTATCCGACTGACAACCCGTACTACTGAAGAAAAACCTACATCATTGATTATAAACCAAACGTTCCCTCTTTAAAGACTATTAGGGCCTGTTTACATGATCCCGTCTGGCCGGGATATCTCGCCTAGCCGGGACGTTTTTTCTGCTTGTGTTTACATGAGAGACAGAGGCGGGACGGGATGAAAATTATCCACGCTTATTAGCTTTCAGCGATTACCATAACAAAAGACTGATCATTATCGCATGCGCATTGACGTCAATTTCATCCCGTTAAGGCGGGCTATCCCGCCTGTTTCTGTTTACATGGAGAAAATCATCCCGGCCAGACGGGATATCACGCCATGCCGAGACGGGATGAAAACATCCCGGCAAGACGGGACGGGATGAAATTCCCATGTAAACGCAAAGTGAAAATTGTATGTGTTTCCATAGGCAGCCGGGGTATCCCGGCAAGGCGAGATATCCCGCCTAGGCGAAATATTCCGGCAAGGCGGGATCATGTAAACAGGCCCTTAGTTAACACTTATCATTTGCCGGAGTGTGGCAGAATATTTGACCTACAAAACTTCGATTCTGGCTCTTGATGGCGTTTGACTGTCACCTAAGCTCGTAAAGGATCAGTGTTAACCAAGAGTCTTAAACCCGAGCTCGACAGTTCTTCTTTGCTGCTAGTAAATTTCGCTTTTATGAAGCGGTTTTTTGTGTTCTTCACAGCTGACGTATTCTTTCACCGTTTAATTTGTTCCGCGAAGATCACATATCGCTCTAAGCTGCTGTTAAGAAGGGTTGATTTGATCAAAATGCAAGTAAAACGCCTTCGCGCGCCGGAAAGATCTCATATTGCAACCTACGACCACAACCTTTTACAAAGAGCAATCCAAATGTTTCCGATCGCTCATGCTGTGATATGACCTCTTTTAAACGCTTTTTACGCTAGTCCTTTTTGGGAGATATTCACAGGACTGTTTTTACGTTTCCTTTAAAAGCTGTTAAATTCATATTTTTAGTCTCAATAAGACGTCTTTATACAACATTAAAGTTAAATTTCCTTTAAGTTTTACATTCTAAAGGTTTCTTGGTCCAATTTTCTAATAAAAGCAACCCAAACAACGGTTAAACTGGACAGGCTGGATTCGTTAAATCTTCCCGCATCCGGAATTGAAGTCAATTTTTACTCCAATAGCCAACCAGTTAAACAGAAATCTACTTGGGTAGACAAATTTAGCTAACGTTGTTTACACCCACTTCAGATCACGTGATTGTCCTCTTGAGGAAACTTTCTGTTTATACAAAGTGACAACTTCGTACCATGAAAAGCGTACGTATAAAAATACGTTTAATTGAGTTTGGAAAATGTGTTATCTCAACCATAACTTGCTTTTCCCGGACACTAGCAGAGAAAACGAACCAGGAGTACAGAGAAAAATTTTGTTTCTCTATTTTTTCCCTGTGTTTTCATGGTGACTCTGTGCAGGCGAATTTGTGTCTTTCCGATGTCTTTGTTTCCCTGTGTCTTCATAGCAACACTGCATAGATGAATGCTCCTTCGTTATTACTTCGCCGCCCAAGCAGCTTAAAGTCTGTCTCAAATTATATGTCAATTGAGCTGTGCGATTACGCAAAATTGCTGATGCAAACTCTTCAATTTTTTTTATTCGCGATCATTTTCACGTGACATCTAATTGGAAACAGACATTTGTTACATAAATACAGCGCAGCGTCGTCATTGGAAGGCATAGAAGCAACAGAAAGAAAATGAAAACACACACAAAGTATCCTAATGCTTATGGCTATTCGGTAAGTACTGCTGGCTGATTGTTGAACAAAGAGACGGTATGGCTTGCCGCCTCAGATTACAGTTAGGCTACACTTGCTCCAAGTCTATTCCGTGTTCTATCAGCGAGCGCTACAAGAATATATTGACTTCTGCGGGAGCGTATGCCACGAGGACACTGCGAGAGGGAAGCGAGAGGAGAACGGTCCTCGTGGCATACGCCCCCGCAGAAGTCAATAGATTCTTTTAGCGCTCGCTGATAGACCACGGAATAGACTTGGAGCAAGTCTACAGTTAAGCTGAATTCACATTTGAAACGTCGTTCTCGACGCACTCCGGATATCAGTGAAGCGTAGTGACGCATTGCCAATGCGACAAAGTTTGATTAATTAAACTTTATCGTGCTACCACGCTGCATCGCACCACAAATCGCTTTAAGTCTGAGCTTTAGATTATTAAAGCCTGTCTCGCATTAGATCATTGGAAACCAGAATTTCTACTTAATTATTAAAACAAATTTAATGCGGTGCAGCATGTTGAAAATCATAGTTGTAGTGACGGATGTAAGTCAGGCGGACGAGAGAAAAAATGCCGATTACAGTATGTCTAGTCTAGATAAGACGTAGAAGGCTCAGATTCGAATGAAATTAGGTTACACATGTTACTTTAAAATCTAATTGTTTCCAACAAAAATGCTCGGACAAAAACTTTGGACAAAAAAACCTCGGACACTTTTTGAAAAATCGGAAATTAATTTTCTTCTTTGTTGGTATTTTTTATCAAATCTTTGGCTTGAAATGGGTGATATTTACATAGAATTAGCATAATTTTAGCCAAAAATCCTCACTGAATGGGCTATTCAATTTATTAGCTATACAGGGGGGTGGAAGTAAGTTTTAAAGTAAGTAACCCTAACCCTAGGAAGTAAGTAAGTAACCCTAACCCCAACCCTCAGAAAAGAGCTATCAGTTAGGAGTCACCCCCTCCAGAAACTGCAGTTAAAACTGATAACCCCCTGGAAATGATGAATAGCAAGACAGTTACCCAAAAACATTTTCAGACGCTTTTAAAGGTAATTAGGACAAAAGTTTCGGAGGAAATTTTATCCGAAACTTTTGAATTTTAATGTATATGAAACATTTCAGTATAAATATATTTAAGTCATAATTATTCAACAATTTCAAGACAGACATCGCTCTCAGAGTCTGAGAAGAACTTAAAATCATCCATGATATGGGAATTGGTTGGTTCGTAAGAGTCAGAGGTCAGTATTGAGTCACATAAAACACCACTGGAGCTCCCTTCACTTTTCTGAAGTTTCTTCTCTTTGTATCTTCTGTTTTGAAACCATATTTTTATTTGTTGGTCCGTCATGCTAAGCTTCCTTGCCAGCTCACTTCTCTCAGTGTTGTCGAGATATTTTTTGGTGCTGAAAACCTTCTGCAATGCTAGAACTTGCTCATGGCTAAACGATGCTCGCATTCTTTTCTTCAATGGTTTGTAGAGATGATTTCGAAGGTACAGGTGACTCGCTACAAACGAGAGAAAACGTTACCCTCATTGTTTATAGGAAACTTCGCTCTGGGCTTTTTATTACTCAGCATTACTTTAGTTTTGTCTAGACAGAAGCAGGTTTCATCAAATTGATTGTGATATGTTCATGGAAGTACGGAAAGGCACAGGAATCCCGTCGATAAAAACATCAAGAATGTTAAAAAACGTCTAAGAAACTCTAAAAAAACTCTGAGTTCTCAAAATCTGGTAATTTTAAAAACCTTTCAGTACGGAGGTAATTTCTTAGTTTCTTATGATACATGCATGTAGTGTAAGATCTCAAACGGAGCTTTTCCTATCGAGGAGTTACTGTTTAGAACCACTTGAGCTATGAATCAAAACTGCTCCTTCGCTAGCTACTTTCAAAATGATACTAGAATCGTTCTTGAAAGATCAAAGAGGTTGATATCCAAACCAACGTTCAGCACATACGCATGACTTCTGAGTCCCTTTCTTTTTAAATTTTTCTTTTATATAGGATTTTAATGTTGATTTGTATTACATAGTTATTCATGTATTAGGTTAGTTTGTTTTTAAGCAGGGCACATTGAAAATCAGTTATGTAAATTTTACTTTATGTTATGTATTTAACCCTGTTGAAATAAATCAAAATGAAAGTGCAAATTCGACTTCCAGCTGGATTCACACTTGTAGCGTCTTCATTCCCATGCCATATAACTCGCATCTCCCGGAATACGGCGCTAGAACTGGCAATTGAAATTGCAACTGGCACTAAACTTGGTATTGAAAATTGTATCAAGCATCAGAAAATTCATTCGACACCAGATCTGGCAATGTAAATTGCGATTAACAGTCGAAATAGCGGTAGAATTTTTCGCAGGCGGAAAAAAATATGACTTGCATGGTCTCTATGTTGATCGGTATTTATTCATCTGAGAGCCCACATTTCCAACGGCAAAACCTATATGGTTGATCATAAACCAAAAAACTTTACCCCTTTAAGCAGAGCTCGACAGTTCTCCTTCCTTTTGCCTCCAGGATATGTCTTTGTAAAGCGGTTGTTTGATATTTTCACAGTTGACGTTTATTCAACCGTTCAAACTACTCCACAAAGATCTCCTATGATTCTTAGCTGCTGGTAAGGAAGGGTGTGATTTGATAAAGCTGCAGAGAAAACGCTTTTGCGAACAGGAAAGATCTCATATTGCTGTGATGTGACGCTTTTTACACTTGGAAGCAACTCTTTTCTCGAGGATATTCACAGGAATGTTTTTTGTTTCCTCTGAAAGCAGGAATTGTTCACAGTGCACATCGTATGCCATGAGGTGTCATATGTACGTCTTGTTTATCATTAGGAGGGGATTTCGCCTGGGGCAGGGTTTTCGGAGTGTTTTGAAGCGTCACTAAAATTTGATTATCCTACCGATATTTAAATCATCTTTTTGTGTGGTTGCTTCAAGGATCAAATAAATTTATCACATCATCGTTATTTTTTCCTTTAGAAGAAAGACGACGTTGTGGCTTTGAGAACCCTATTTTGAGCAATAGTATTTCTTAGCCAAAAAGCTTTATCTTGTGATTTCATATGAAAGTTCGAGTCCTATCTTTTTCAAGGGCATAAGCAGCCAGTTTTATATGGTGTGCTGGGAGGATAAAACATGAATTTGCTAATCATTTTTCCTGATTGTGCAGTATTCTTCAAAACCTGGTAGCTTGTAAAAGCACAAATTCATACAAATTCAAAGCTTTTTCAAAACTTCGTATATATGGCTAATATTAATTTGGTCTTTGAAACAAATGCCCATAAAAAATGCTCAAGATCGGTAATATAATCAAATTTTGATGATTTTCCAAAAAAAATCATTTTTTTGGATCACCCGGTTCAAGAACAGTTTCTGCTGGGACTTCTATGCAGAGAAACACGCAAAAATAGTCAACCCTATGGCCTACTAGCCGAATTTCAAGTTGTGTCGATAAGTCGAGTAAATTGACTTTGTACTTACCATACATGCCATAAGAAACGTAATATCGTTGCCACAAAGGATTAATCTTGTATGCTGATCCGCTCTCTTGGCTGTGATGTGGAGATTGACAACATGTCGACTGACATGGCACAAATGTAGGCCTGTTCCAGGAGCATTTATTTTGAGGACTAGTTCCATGAGCTCGTTCTTTGTTTGTCACTTGCCTTGTTTGATTGTAGTGACTTTTGTCGCTCCATCTTTTTGTTCCAGATTGATGTCGAGATGTCAAGTGGTAGCAATCTTTTTCTTCTTTTCTCCTACCCAGAATGTCGTCAATTGACCATAATGATCTTCGCTGCATTTTGGTATTGCCTGTCGCTTTTCTTGTCACCTTCTGCTGCTTCTTTGTGTACTTGTGTTAACTTACTGCTAGCTTACCACGACTAAGGTAAGTAACTAGTGTTAATTACTTTATCTAGGCGATTTTCTTAAAAGGTGGTCTGTTAGGTAAACTTTCGTTTTGTATTAGCAGAGGCTGAGTTATTGATTTCTTCGTCTTCCGGTACGTTATGTAATTTGTAATTTGAAAAATAGTCTTCTTTTATACAATTACAACGGCTTCATTCAGGTTCCTAATTGTCTCTGCATGCATCAAAAAGGAAGGATTTTTGGTGCGAGGAAAGGAGATCAGGTTGTATATGTTTAATGCTGAATGATTCTGCTAATTTTTCGTGATTCCTTGATTAGCCGATTTCTGCTGCTTGATGATAGATTGATTGACTGAGTGATCGTTTGACGAAATACTGTGCACTGGTATAGCGTAATTTGTAGCTTTACTCAATTCTTCCCAGTTGCCAGTTGATCGTCACAAGTAACGCAAAGTTGATTGCCCTCGCGTTTGAAAGTCAAATTCTGCTATCTTAACTCCATCCACTGTATTCCAGAGAACAAGTAAAGTTCGCTTTTTTAAGGAGAGCAAATTATACTCTCGCTCAAATTTTACTGGCTTAGTTTGATGTGGAGCTAACTTTCTTTTCGACAAAAAGGCAGTCCAATACTCACTCAACTTAGTATAATCTCAATTTCTGCAACTTTTGAACATATATTCCCATCAAAACCCGATAAGTAGAATACCTCTTCTTATAGCAGTACTGATAATATGTTCGAATGTCAATGTTCTGTCTCGACTCGTCTGAAAGCAACTTGTCTGCTGCCGGCTGCAATATTGATGCTGTTCCTCTTTCAGCTAACGCACTTCCAGCTAATTTTGCAGCCAAATAAATGATGGAACAAGTTGTCTTGCTTTAGAAAGCTGACAACCAATTGCTCCTTGATTTGAATGATCAATTAAGTTGAACTCCTTAAATACTAATCTCTATCATGAGCGAATTAATGAGTTTGAAGGACCGGTCGATTCTATGTCAACATGTTGTCCCAGCTGAAAATACGCTCTACAGTCATGATCGAAACTTCTCGCAATTTACGGCGACTGCAATGGTAGTAAATCTATAGTATGCCATTAACAGAGTAAATCTAATTTTGACATGTAAACAACGATGTAGAAAGGATATTAAAAGTTAATAACCGTTGTAAAAGTTTTACAAGTGCCGGGTGAGTCGAAAATAGTTTCGGCGTTTTTGAAAAATCACCAAAATCCCCAGTTTTTATTTTTGGTGTGCTACATGAAACGTCAAATTTATTTTGAGATTTTTATTTCATTGAAAACCAAAAGCTTGCGATGAATATTTTTTATTTCTGCTAAAAAAGAGCCTTCACCAAGAAAACTGTCAGATGTTGTCCGAAAGTTTTCCGTGCGAAACTGTTAAAATCTGTGAAAGTTTTTTTACCGAAGTATTTCCACCGAGATTTTTTCATCCGAAACTGTTTATTGTTATTGAACCCATGCTATTGCTTTATAAGACTCATTACATAGTCCCAGTTATCACAACAACAACAACACTTTTTATACTTATAATTTAATTTGATTGAGTTGCTTGCTCGTCAGTCTCTCAATAGCGATAACTATGACTATGTAATCAGTCTGTTGCTTTAGATCGGTGAAACATTTTTCCGAAGTTCTGTAAACTACCTGGTTTTGAAGCATGCTGCGAAATTGCACAGGAGTGCTATGAGATCTATCTTAATTTATCAATCCGGATTAGTTTAAAGTAGTTGATAATATACTAGAAAGAAATCTCGTGATTATGGACCAGTCGAAAGGTTATGTGAAATTGTAAAATTATGGCTCCTGGTTAGGATTTACTAGTTCTAAACTTATGGCTCATAATATAGTTTTTCAAGCAGTGTTTCAAAATCTTTCTTGCGAGGACCATGACTTGTTCTATTGGTAAGAATAAATGGATCTTTAGCATAACAGAACCCAAAGAAATTTTTAGCAAAACAAAATTGTGTTAATTTTTCAAAGGTCAAAACTTTCTTCCGACTCATCCGGTATTTTCGTATCGGTTATTTGTTTGTAAAAACCAGTACTAGAATAGTTAAAACTTAAAAATACTAGACTGCTTCATCTGAGAATCACTAAAGCCTAGTTTTAATTAATCGTAATTCATTGGTCACCATGGCAGACAGAGAATCGCCGACGGGAAAGAAAATCAGTTTTCATGGATTGCAAGTTTTCATCTCTTCTTGTCGAATATTTTCCGGGCTCGAAAATGCAGAAATTGTAATAATACGAAAAACTGCCGTTCATCGCCGATGCTCTGCTGTTGTTAAATGTAGTTGTTCTGCTATATCCAATAAGCAGGAGTGCCCAAAGATTTGAGGCTGACGTCCGCCCTTCTCTATAAATAATCTCAGTTTTCTATTGGGGAGCTGGCAGACATGTTACCCATAGACTGACGACGTGATTCCTTGTATTCGTTCAATGTTTTCGATCTGATGTTTTTATTTTCTCTCATACAAGGACTCACGACCAAACAGATTCTAAACAGAGACTAAAATCTGAAGAAAAATCGATCGTCTTCTATCCTTCGAACGTCGAAAGAAAAGTCGAATGTCGCTTCGATTGTCACTTCGCTTCGAAAAGTCGAACTTTGATCTAATCAGCCAATCAAACGCTAAGAATAGGCACGTGGTCTAACCTTATTAAGAAAGTTGAAATTTGATTGGATGCGCCCGAAATGCGGAGCATTTGGCCTAAGTAGTCTCTGTTTTGAAGCTGTATTGTCATGAGTCTCAGGGAGTATTCTTTTGGTAATCTGAAGTCTCGGGAGTCTTCTGAAAACGGTAGACTTCGNTTTTGATTGGGGAGCTGGCTGGCATGTTACCCACACAGTGATAATTAATTTTAACGAATCAGATGCGTAGGTAGCAAGCCACATGCTTGCAAACGTTTTCACATGTTTTTTACTCACCCGGTTAGAAAGTAAGGAAGTTCTTCTCTATAAGTAATCTCAGTTTTGTATTGGGGAGCTGGCAGGCATGTTACCCACACAATGATAATTAATTTTAACGAATCAGATGCGTAGGTAGCAAGCCACATGCTTGCAAACGTTTTCACATGTTTTTTACTCACCCGGTTAGAAAGTAAGGAAGTTTTTCTCTGTAAATAATCTCAGTTTTGTATTGGGGAGCTGGCAAGCATGTTACCAACACAATGATAATTAAGTTTAACGAATCAGATGCGTTGGTAGCAAACCACAGGCTTGCAAGCATTTGCACATGTTTTTTACTCACCCGGTAAGAAAGTAAGGAAGTTCTTCTCTGTCAGACAGGACAGGATATTCATATTCATAGATTCGAAATGGAAAGATAGACAGTGTCTTTGTCAATATGGTTGGAAAGTACTCAGAACAAACACCGAGCACAGTTGTAGTCTATTTCAGTATGGAAAAAGTCTAAAGGTGACTCACTCTAGTCCAGGTGCAGGAGTTACGATTGTTGTGAAACTTGATTCAAGAACATATGCTTACTTGATTTTAGATATTCCTGCTGTATCTCAAAAAAGATTGCGAAGTTATACAAGTAGAGTAAGGAGTTTACGAAAACATTTACCATGCAGTCCTCACGTAGCTATCACGACGGTAGCTGCACCTGCAACTCGATGTTACTCTTGCTTCAGAAATTCGGCTTTTGATGAATTCCTCGCTTTTCGTGTGAATTTGCTTTCCTTGAGAGACTATAATAATAATAATAATAATGATAATAAGAATAATAATAATGATACTAATAATAATAATAATAATAATACTAATACTATATTATATTAATAATAATAAATAATAATAAATATATATTAATAAATAAATAAATAAATAAATAAATAAATAAATAAATAAATAAATAAGTAAGTAAGTAAGTAAGTAAGTAAGTAAGTAAATAAATAAATAAATAAATAAATAAATGAATGAATGAATGAATGAATGAATAAATAAATAAATAAATAAATAAATAAATAAATAAATAAATAAATAAGTAAGTAAGTAAGTAANAAGATTTTTTCATTTTTTCTTAAGTGACATTTGCGTAGTTTTTAAACGTTGGCATTAATTAGCTGTTATTTTAGCTATTTTACTGTTAGCCAACTGAACATAACTTGATAATAATAATAATAATAATAATAATAATAATAATAATAATAATAATAATAACAATAATAATAATAATAATAATAATAATAATAATAATAATAATAATAATAATAATAATAATAATAATAATGATGATGATAATGATAATGGAAACTTTTTATTCCCTACAAAATACTTCTACACGATGACACCCATCACTCTCAATTTAGGCATGATGGGGAAAGTTACAGCTAGTTCTAAAGTATGATTAAAAATGTTCTTAAGGTAAATAAATTGAAGATTTACAGCTAAAACGTCCAAAATATAAGATTTGTCCATTTATGAATAGGAAAAGAGTTTAAAATGTTAAAAGTTCTGGACTCGTCCACTCACTGTCCCTCTTACAAAATATATAGTATGTACAACGTATACAGATGGTTATTATTTTCTTTTCTAGGTAAAGTAATAATAATAATAATAATAATAATAATAATAATAATAATAATAATAATAATAATAATAATAATAATAATAATAATAATAATAATAATAATAATAATAATAATAATAATAATAATAATAATAATAATAATAATAATAATAATTATACCGTTCTCCATTCCGGAGCAGCCACTGAAAAGTAACACTGTTGATGCTTACTAGATTAAGACTCGATGAAAGAGCAGTACCGGTACCATATCTTTTTAGGTCTTTTGTTTTGTTGCTTGCAGGAGTTTTTTCCTTGGCATTTGTTTATTAAATTTTACACAGGCCCAAAGGTGTTCAATTGACTCCTCCTCTTCACCACATCTCCTACATTTGGTGTTGGGGAATTTGCCTTTATAATTATACTATGAAGTTGTCTTTTTCAATTGGATAACTTGGAAAATCCCATTCCTGTTGTTCTCTACTTCAGCTTTAGTCCTCCTGAGTAAAACTCTCTCATTTTAAAAAGCTATTTTTCAGGCATTTAAATGGTTCTCAGGCATTTAACGGAAGAAGGAGGTTTCGTCTTGGTATTCTGAATAATATATAAAGCCCCGTTACACACGAGTCGACTTTTTTAGCCAAAATTTGCGGGAGACATTGTTTGATCAAGTTTAATACACACGATCATACTAACACATCAAAACTTTTCTCCACGTATTCATGGTGAAAACTTCAGGGATCACATGATTTGAAAGATTGCTTTTGATTCCGTTCATCATCACCGACAATGCTGCCAAGATTAACATGTTCATTTTCGTTCAACATGATGCCGAGAGTTTGGGAAATGCATACAAGTAAAATGCACAAGATTTTTGGGAACAATGTCCGCATGCAAGCTGCCAACAAACGTTGACCCACTTGTAATGGCCTTCAAGGTGAAATAAAGCTTGAGGCGATTTTTTGGTGCGATGCAGCATGGTGCGGTGCAATAAAGTTCATTTAAGCCAACTTTGTCGCATTGACAATGCGTCACTGCGCCTCATTGTCATCCGGAATGCGTCAAGAACGACGCTTCAAATGCGAACTCAGCTTTAGACGAACACTTAGTATATTGTTCACGTCGATGTTGCATGAATAAGATCGCAATGAAGACGAAACGTGAACGAGAAGATGACGCCATAATGGATCAATCACAAAATTTTTTATATGTTCGCTAACGTTTTATTTTCTAAATATGCTTCAGATTCCTTCAAACTGATGATCATTAGAAAGCCAGAACATCAACTTAGACACTAAATTTTAGTTGGTCAAAATCAGTGCAATTGTTCTTAAGTTACAAACAATTTCATAAAATTATTGATCTCAGAATCCTCCAAAATAGGTCTCAAGTCCTTTATCAGATGTTTCATAGCATAAATAGCAACAGGGAGCAAAGCTTTTCTAATCCTTCAATTGCTTTCTTGAATGCCGTTGTTTGAGTTAAAAAGTGATGCCATAACAATGTTCATTTGAAGATTGAAAAGACGACACTCCCTTTACGATGGCTATGCCAAATCACTGAGAGACTGCAAAGGATCTTGGGGAGCACAGGGTCTTTAAATATGTATTTGTTAACTGGTAGTAAAACAAGAAATATTAGTTTTGCCAAAAGGCTTACCTATCAACAATAATTCTGTTATCTGTAGACACAATTGTTCAAATAAGTAATTAGACAGTCAATGAATTTTTAAGGTTGCCCATTATACTCTTGAGTTGCGATTATGGCATTCAAGTGGACGAAAAGTTAAATCGATGAAATAATTAATTATGATGGTTTAATTAAGTAACGCTAGCAAAAAATCCAAAGAACACAGAGCGAGTCGGAAAATGTTCAGGAGTTCGCTAGACTTGTCTCAATTCTCCGCTCGTACATTCATCCCCCCTTTCCTCTCAGTATGATTAAAGTTAAAGACCCATTGCTAACCACTGTCCTTTGCGCGCTAAATAAAAAGCAAAACAAAGAGAACCTATATGCCAGAAACAACTTTCTTATCATACGAAAGTCGATTTTGGAACCAAAAAAGGACCATGGTTTGCAGTGCGTTATTAAGTTATGCTAGTTTTATAAAAGTTAACTAAGTTGGACTTGAGCGAGTCGAAGGCGTTCGCGAGCCTTCAACTTTTCCACCATTCATCAACAAGAGCAGATTTTGTACATTGATTGCCTCAGTTTCTTTGATTGACACACCAATTTAAAGCGTTTAGCGATAACTGAAAAAAGGAATTTTCCCAAGCAGCAAATCAAAACAAACAAAGCAGCAAACGATGCCCAGAAATCTGTATGACTACTTGTCTCGGGAGAAGTGATGAGTATATATGGAAGGAAAAACGATACATTTAAACATCTGCCTTGGGCATGTTTTTTATTTTCTTCAGAAACTGAGCAGTAGGCATTATAATTCTCGTTTCATTTTCATTTCATCTTCCATTTTATATTCTTTAAACACGGTAACCCCGTCAGCTAAGGCATTTCTAGTGTAAGTCAAACACACACTGCTAAGCTTCTGATGAAATAAATAGAACGCTCGAGAAGATGTGTAGAATGTAGATTCATCCTTATTCTTTTGATATATACACATGGCTTCTCGTAACAACCGCTTTTCTCGTGCACAACAAGATAGTTAGCCATGCTGGTTTCAGGGCGGATTTTGCGGGTTCGTTTGTTTTGATTCGCTGCTTCCTTTGTCTTCTTTCCCTAATAGCTCTGATCTTGCGTGTCAATCAAAAGAAACCGAGGCTATTGTTACAAAATGTGTCCTTTAAAATATCACTTTGTTAGAATCCTTGATCTCTAAAGACTGATTTCCAGTCAGTGGAATTTTCCGAGCTGGCGGGATTTTACACAATCAAAAGTCACTCAACCTCAAATTTCTATTCAATTACAAAGCAACATTTTCTCTCGTAGACAAAAGAATTTTCGCCTTGGAAACTGGCCTAAAGGGGCTGATTATATGAGAGTTTTCAGCTCGTTTATAACTTTAACCGGGCTGAAATTTGAATCGATTATATAGTGGTTTCAACCAAGGCTGAAATCCATATTTTGCACGGGAAATCATTTCAAAATTACGAGCGTATGCTCCAGTAATTTCAGCCCAGTTAAAGATTATGATTTGCGATTATATGGAAATTTTCAGCTCGTTTGATGAAGCTGAAAATCCTAGCTCGTTTGTTAAAAGGGAGCTGAAATTTCAGCCTCAGGTCCACATCAGCCATCTCAAGGCTGCCAATGTTTTAATCTGCATTGCAAAATAAATGATGATGGATGTAGGTAATCGCAACTTTGTTTTTGCAACATTTTGACCGCAACACCGGGCTGACTTTTCAGCCCGGCTAAAGTTACAAACGGGCTGAAAACTCTCATATAATCGGCCCCTTAAAGGAACAGCTAAAGAAACTTTGAGTACTCAAAATGTGATGATCTTAAGAAACTTTCAGTACTGGCTGTGTAACAATTCATTGAAACAAATGTGTTCATTGAGTTGAATGCAAGGAATATCTAAATCTGTGTATGCTCCTCAAAGCAATGCCGATAGCAAACAGTCTTAAGCACTCTTGTGATTAACAAAGAGATACTTAATCGTGCCAAAGAGGAAATAAAAGTTGTAAAAGCTCGATTATTGTTTATTTGCACATCTGTCACAACATCCTTGCTCGTAAGCTGAATTCGTAAAACCACCTCAGGTGTTCACGATAGAGCTTTGATCATTGTCTATTGACTTTCGATTAGCAAACCCTTCAAGGAAACTTCTGGAAGCTTAAAAATCGTTTAATGCCGTTTGTGTAGTTAAACATTTATTTCACTGATTCACTCCGTTTGTTCAGCTTTTAGATGTTTGAGCCATGACCTTGGATTGAGATTTTTTGTGTGTGCAGTAAATAATTGAGCTTCCTTTGAAGATCACAATGAGATAATAATGTTGGAAGCAACTTTGATCCAGAGGGGCTTCTCCCCTCTAAGCCAAAGGAAACAAACAATATTGTAAATTAAAGCTCTTCTTATTTTCTAAATGTCGATTTGTCGAGGATATCCTTCGGATTTGAAATGCTCTTAATTATCCCACTCGGTAAATATTCTTAATTATCCCACTCGGTAAATATTCTTAATTATCCCACTCGGTAAATGCTCTTGATTACCCCCACGCGGTAAATATTCTTAAATATTCCACTCGGTAAATGTTCTTAATTATCCCACTCGGTAAATGCTCTTGATTACCCCCACGCGGTAAGTATTCTTAATTTATCGCAATCGGTAAATGCTCTTGATTACCCCCACGCGGTAAATATTCTTAATTTATCGCAATCGGTAAATGCTCTTGATTACCCCCACGCGGTAAACATTCTTAATTGTCCCATTCGTTAAATGCCACATGGTACATTTTATATTTTGTAACAATGAAATCTTCTATAGTTTCATTTTTGATTACAAAGTACTTTGTAATCTAAGAAGGGGCTTGAGGTCAGGCCGTCAGTAAGTCACGCTCATTAGTGTGATTGATTAGCATGTTATCGCAGATAATTAGCTTAAAGACAAGAAAAAGTGCGTTTGGCACGCAATTATCCCCCCTGCGCATAGAAAACCAAGGAAAACTTGTTCTGTAAGAAACTGCTAGCTTCTTACAGAAAATTAAAGATGCATTACCAACCATGATCTTTTGTGCGCCAAATCAAAAGCAAGACAAATGGAACGTAGGCCAGAAATGACTTTTCGAAAATACGAAAGTCGGCTTTAGTGAAGCGAAGAATCATGGGTAGCAATGGGTCTTAAAGAAAGCCTACCAGAAGCGACCAAAGGTTGATTCGAAGTTAAGGTAACTCTGCTTTCCGCTCTGATGAGCACGGAAAGCCGGTTTTCAGAAATCCTCCTCTCCACAAATTTATTAATTACTCCAGAACCAATCGGTCTATCGAAATTCTGAAAGAAGCATGGTATCACTCACATTCTTGGCAATCGAAACATATATTAAGCGCAATCGTTTACTTTCGCAGCTTTTGAGACTGGTCATTTAAAAATATATTTTATAGGTTTCAGAAGAACTCCATTATCCCCTCATCTCTAATCTAAAGAAAGATTTTAATGAAACTTTTTTACCACCGACACTACATGTTCACGGAGACACAAGCCACATTTGAAGGTAAAAGCTTGGTTAGATTTTCCGCAATAAAATTTTAAAATTTGGTAGCCTACTTGACAACAAACTTCAGAGCGGAAAGCAGAGTTACCTTAAGAGGCTTTTTGAATTTTGATTACGAGCTCCAAAGTGTTTTTAAACAGGAAGTGTATCACCAAGTCAAGTTATTCTAAAAAGTATAAATGTTGCTTATGATGTTGTTCCTTCTGGTAATTGTTAATGAAAAGCGCGTTCTTCGATGAATTTTTATATATTGTGAAATTCTGATTTTATGAAAAATGAAGAAACTCTACAAGAAGGGCACAAAACACTCAACAATTAAAGTTAACAATGATCTGGTACTTTTGTCGACCCTCTTATGGTCTTACTGTCCTTTTTTATTGGCAGCAATTAGGCTGAGAGGGAGAAGAATGGACTTTCTATCCTGGAATTGTGCATGCTGATAGTAAAAATGTCGAAATTTCTGTGGTTGACTCCACAAACTCCAAATCCAGTCATATTTTTCGAGGGAAAATCTCACACGCCAGAAAGTCAAGACTTTCATTCTGTGGTCTTGATTATCTCCTTTGTACACCATACGTAAAGAAGTATACGCGCGCACGGGCAGTTCATCTTTCTCAACAGTTATAGGAAATAGATTTAAAAAAATAATTCTGAATTTTTTCAATCCCATAGCAATAAATGTGCAGATGATATCTCCTACCCGCGAAAAATTGTACTTTGTATATTATTCTGTGAGAGGAGTTTCTTTGTCTTTTATCAAGTGCCTTTTTCGTGCATTTTTAGGCATTTTCACACCCTTTTCCGGGCATCCTACAACCAAGAAATTCCCCTCAAATTTTCCTTTATCTTCAGTGTTCATAAAACGCGAGTTCAAAAATTAAAATGCTTTAGTCTTTCGGCTGTTAATCAGAATTTACTTCATTCTAATCCATCCAGTACTCTTGGTCAGTGGTGAATTTAGGAGGGCAAGTGGGGGCAACTGCCCCCCTTGACGATGAAGACTTAGCTTGGCGCCCCCCTTTTGGTGAGAAGTGCGCCCCTTATCGTGACCTTAGGGCACTTTTTTTAACTGGTTTGATCAGAATTTGGGGGGGGGGCATATAAATCAAGGCGTTATTTTGTACAAAGTCAAAGAATTCAAGTATTTTTTTATAAGAAACCGCTTATAAGAAACTCAACTCTCAGATCGCCAAGACTTAAGAAACTCCAGTACTGGGAAAATATAACTTAAGAAACTATTTATTTTTGATAAAGGAAATCCTTAGCATAGTTTTACTTTATTTTCACTTGTTTCCTTTATCATATTACTCGGAAGTTACTTGAGCAATGTCTAAACATTGGAAAGGCTTCGAAAAACTTCATTTTGAAATGTTCACCAGGGCACAAGAAGTAAATATGAAGACTGATATGAAACCTTTAAGAAACTCGTAAGAAACTCTGAGTACTCAAAATCTGATAATATAACGTTAAGAAACTTTAAGTACTGGCTCAAATTCATAGTTTCTTAAAAAGTATGTGTTTTCTTAACATAGAGAGTAGAGACCAACAACTTTCGCGCGCTTTTGGCGCGCTTACTTTCTATTGTATTTTGCCGCCCTCCCTGCAGGTTGCCCCATACTTTAATTTTTAATTTTTTTTTTAATTTTAAACATATTTACCCTGGGATACAATTCAGTTAAATAATTAAGCAACGGCTTTCCAATTGTCCCAGCAAAAGAAAAGAAAAAAATAGCTAATAAACCTAAACATTTAAAGTACAATGATTTCTTATAAAACTAAACGTGTCAAAGAAAAATAAAGATAAAGATGCAGATCAGCTTTCCTTGAATATTCTCAATTCAAAGTTTTTAGTTTCGTTTTGAATGACTGAATCGAGGGGGCTAATTTCATTTCCGAGTCGAGTTTATTCCATGCGTTGGCTCCACGAAACGAAAATGATTTTTGGCCATAAGCTGTTTTCATTTTTGGTACAGCAAGATTGCATTTGGTATTCCGTAAAACCCTAGCGTGAACATCAGACAATCTGTCGAAAATATTACCTAGGTTTTCAGGTGCAAGGTCATTTAAGGATTTATATACCATTGTACATGTTTCTCGATTAATCAGTTTATCAATTGACGGCCAGCCAAGCCGCTGCAATAGAGGAGCAGCTGGAGTGTCAAAAGGGCTACTTGTAACAATTCTAGCAGCTCTGTTCTGTAATTTCTGCAAGGTTTTCAATTTAGTTGCCCCGCAACATCCCCAAACAGAGCAACAAAAACTGAAATGAGGTTGAACAATACTAAGATACATATACCTTAATGTATCCTCTTGCACATAGTGTTTAGCATACTTCAATAGTCCTATAGCTCTAGAGATCTTCTTCTGTGTACACTTAACAGTGCTCTCCCATTTTAGATTATCATCAATCATGAGACCAAGATATTTAGTTTCCTTCACAAGATCGATATCATTTCCATTTATACAACTTCGGGCTGGATCCGCCCTGTGCTTGGTGCTGTCATAATTCAAATTCGGAACTTTTTTCTGGCTCATCCGTTGGTAGAGTAGTTAAAACCAATGTAAAATTGCCTGCCGGAAACAGGTGCGTGCTGCGATACAGTAAAAACTAATCCGTGAAGTGATTAAATAACCTTCCTTGATCAAAATAATTTCTAATTCTTTGACAACTTTCCACCCGGCAGGGCAAAAGGAGAGATTTGTCTACTTTAAGCAGAAACATCAAACATTTGATCATGGAAAATGTCCCAATAGAAGATGTTGCTTCGAAGATTATTGCTTCGAAGATTTCGAGAGGGATAGGGATGCTGAGATATGCAAAGAGGTACGTCCCACTTAGTACAGCAAAAACCATGTACAGAAGTATAGTCGAGCCCTATTTACGGTATTGTTGCACGGTATGGGGATGTTGTACAGAAGCAGATTTAAAAAGAATGCAAATTCTTCAAAATCGCGCTGCCCGTGTGACAAATAGTGCTTATGCTTATGATGCGCACTCCTTACCTCTGATTAAAGAATTGGGCTGGCTAACAGTTAGAGAGCTTATAAGGTTTGAAACAGCAACTACTGTTTTCAAATCTGTGAATCAACTTCGCCCAGACTATATGGCCCTGATGTTTCAAAGACAGCGTGAGCAGGCAGGAAGGACGCTAAGAAACACAGAAACCGACTTGAAAATTCTTTTGTTTAGAACAAACAATGGAAAGAAATCATTTGCATACCGAGGGGCGAGCGTTTGGAATGGTCTCGATCACCAAATTAAACTGTCTCCCTAGTTATCAAATTTCAAATTAAAACTAAAGGAAGTATTATAACAACCAATATCACGATTTATTTTCTGTAGCAATAAAATTTTTTTTTTACGTTATGATTAATTTTGAAAAATAGGTTTCTTTTGTAATTTTCCAACACTGTATTAAGAAGTAGTAATAGAAATTTAGTTTTTTCTTTAGTTATTTTTAACAGGGCACATTGTAAAACAGTTATTTGAACTGAATGTTTTCACCCTGTATAAAGAATTTAAAATCAAATCAAATCAAATGTATATTATTAAATGCAAAACCTTTTCGGGAATGTTCGGATCATGAGATCAGCGCATTTATGGACAAAGATCGAGTAAACTCATAGAAACGGCCGTCACTAATCTTGCCAAAAAGGTTTCTTCGTCTGCAAGCAGCATGTAAATTATGTCTGCAAGAAAATCTGCTATCTGCAAGATGAACAAAATGTTTTCTTGAGAATCGTGTTGTGTAACCGAACCATTCGCTTCCGTTACCGTTACTCAACGCAATTATGCACCGTACGAAAAAGTAGTTTCATTGAGCAAAGAGAAATTTAAGGGCTGTGCAAAGAATAATACATCAAACGAATCTTTTTATAACAGACGACCCCGCTGGGCATTAAAAAGACAGCGGGGAAAATTCCCCAATTATAAATTTTAGGCCGGGATCACAAAAATCACGGCGGGGAAGAGCGAAATTTCGGCGGGGAAACAAATTTTCTTGGCGGGTCATCAAAATTGCGAAAAGACGATTGTGCTAAATATGGCATCACTGACTTTTTACCATTATCCTTCGCATCTGAAAGAATTTTGATTGATTTGACTGGTATCTTCATCTTGGAACGCAAAGGATGACGGTAAAAGATTCCTTGACGCCATCCTTCTATAGCTGAAACTGTTTGAAATATTTCTTTTGAATGCTCACCAGAAATTCAATTCAATCAGTACACAATTACTGCAGCAAAATGTAGCAGGTGCACAATTCAATTCAATATTTTGATGCAAACTTACGCAGCCTTTGAAGGATTCTCTTCAATATTTCTTTTGCCTCACCCATTACCAATTCAATTCAATCATGACACAATCAAACATGCAAACTATTGACAGGTGTACAATTCGATTCATTTATCAGACAAAATTGCGCAATCTTGGAAAGATTCTCTTCAATATTTCTTTCGCCTCACCCATTACCAATTCAATTCATAAGAAACTCACAATGTTCCACCCGTAACCTGAGAGTGGTAAAGAGGGGGGTCAGGATCACGAATCACGGGAAAAAAATGTTGCTTTCCACGTTTTACGTAAATAGATACTGGCCTTTCACGTTTCACGAGAAAAAATATAGCCGATCACGTTTCACGAAATACCCTTTACCAACCTCTAACCTCCGTAACACAGAGACTGACCTGAGACTATCAAAGAAAAGATCTGCAAATGGGCAAAAATGTTTTTCTTTTAGGGGAGCAAAATTGTGGAATAGCCCGAATAGCCTCTCAGCTGAGTCAAAGCAGGCATCCGCTCTAAATAGCTTCAAAAAGTCAATTTAGAGATTTAAGCAGGGGTGGATCCTGTGGCGGTGGCGTCGGTTGCCCTTAGTCAGCGGGTCGGCTTGGGGGCGATTGGCGGTTGTGGTCTTCGATCGCTGGTCGCTCTGGGTTGGCGTGTAGAAGGGGCGGCCGGTGCTGGGGCTGCAGTGTCTGCCTCTGTCCAAGATTTAAATTTGTTTTCCTCTTAAATATTTCTTTCTATGCAAATTATCAATTATTGTAAATACTGTAGGTTTTTAACATTATGGTTTCTATTGTAATTAGGCTTAGATTAGTTTTATTTGGTATATTGTAATTAATGTTTTTATTGGAGGGCCCCTTAGACCAGGCTCTAACTGAGCAGGGTGCCACTCGGAGAGGTAGAAATTCTCATGTAGTTTTTCTAGACCAATGTTTGGCGAGGAATCCGAATTTCTTGGGTAAAAAGTCGAATTCCTGAGAAATTCTGAGAACGGAGGTAATGTATGTTAAAGATTGGTAAAAATCACGTTGGAGGCGACAGAAAAGGCAGGACTAGATTTCAGATCGTTTGGAGCAAACAAAATCTCCAGACTCACACAAAGCATGCTCAATTTGAAATAATTTACAAAACAGCAGTCCCCCCTATTTAATGATATGCTGTGATGTCATAAACCAGGGGGGAGACTTGCGAAAAAAAGGAAATGCTTGAAGAAGCAAACTCGTGAAACCTATTGAATGAACATGCCATACGTAAATATAACAATGAAAGTTTTGCAGCAATGACTGCATATAAAGTTCTCTTGAGTTTCCCAAATCAATTCAAGAATGTGATGATACATTTGGGCGATTTTCACTTGATGAAAGAACACTATACTGTTATTAGAAAAATCATATCAGTGACTGGTTTTAATGATGCCGTATTTCAGGCAAACTTGTGTTCCTCTGGTTATCTTAAAGGTATCGTGAATGAATCGCACTGCAACCGATATTGGGCAATACACAAAATTTCCATTTAGTTGGAACCATTTGCTAAATTTATTTAAATCTGACACTGGTCACATAAAATTGTCAGATAAGAAACGATGGAAAGGATTTGGCGGTATAATTGTCGGCACATGTTCGATTCTGTAGCAAATGTTTAATGATAGCAGAGTCATATTGTTTTGGCTCTGCATTTTGCCTCTGCAAGCCCGCTTTGGTTGTTCCCCCTGGTAAAATCTTGCGCATGGAACACCCAGGGCTGTCAGCAACGAAACGTTTTGAAATCGACGTTTTTAGTTGCTTTTCAAAACTTGAGGAAGAATTCAAGGCAAGTTGAGGTAAACAGGGCACTTGTTTGGAACAAATTTGGGCTCTGCATTGAATCTTTTGATTTTAGATGATTTTAGAACAGATACATTGAAAAATGATGTAGCGCACCGGTCCTTGAGGAAAAGTTGTTGATGATGTAAATTAATGCTTTTGATGAAGTTAGTTGCGTTGTTTTGGACTAAAACAATCTCAACCTACGTAATGACCAGTACAAGAACATCTAGAAAGGTCTAGGAGTTGTTTTCCTTCTCCACTAATTTTTTTAGAGTTGGGTGCAAGGAATCACTAAACCTCCATTTTAAGGCAGAAAATGTATCGTCAACATAACGACAGTAAGCTTGTGGCTTTTTTGTTCAGTCAAACAGCCTCTTTTCATAGTAGACAACACAATGCAGTGGCGTAACGCACGGTGGTTGGGGTTAGAGCAACTCCTAAGGGCCCCCGAGCCGTGGGGGCCCCGAAGGGGCCCCTTCAGGTTTATAATAAAGTAATAAAGTACTACTCTATTAACGTAGAAGAACAACCTGTTGATTTGCACTGAAAACTTTAGGC
This sequence comes from Aurelia aurita, assembly GCA_004194415.1. Taxonomy (NCBI): domain Eukaryota; kingdom Metazoa; phylum Cnidaria; class Scyphozoa; order Semaeostomeae; family Ulmaridae; genus Aurelia; species Aurelia aurita. The sequence goes on from REGM01000048.1 coordinate 508,186, forward strand.
CCACTAGGGGGCCCCAAGTCTTAAAACAAATTGAAAAACGCTATCATGTTGTTGTCAACTTCTTTTATTTCGAATAAATAAATCTAGCTTCTAATTACAAGTAAAAAGAAACTAATCAAATTCGAAAATAAACTAAACTAAATATATATACTCTAATTCTATCTGGAGGTATCAAGGAAAAGAAATATTGTTTTATGTATCATTGCAAGCTTAGTTTATTAAAACACGCTTTAAATTGCTAATTTATTAAACAAGTTTAGTTATATTCAAGGAACATGAAAATATTTAGTGGAGTGGATGATTTGACAAAAAAGAGCCGTTTCTGTACGATGTTGAAGCTGTATTTTCATAAATTTCCTTGGGAAGACTTTCGTCGATCGCAATTTTTTTCTCCATTCGACTATGAATTTCCTATGACAGATGCATTTTCCGGCAATGTAAAGGGCGTGGTCAGAAAAATTTTCCCGGAAAAGAATTCCCAGTTACTTACTTCCGCTCGCTTCGCTCGCATTCAATATCACCCCAATTCGTTTTTCGTGCCGACGAACCTTCATGATTAACCTCCACTATGGAGGTTTTGCTGTACTACTACTGGGATTGCAAATGACTTATTTTGATAAAAACACCGTTATCAATTTTGGGAACTTTAGCAAAGTTTTGCATTTATTCAATTTTTAGCCCAAGGGGCTCCTGGATGGCTAATTTACTAAGGGCCCCGAGCTGCTCCATTACGCCACTGACACAATGTTAAGCCTTGTTTCCATATAGCAGTAAGGTGTAAGGTTGCCGCAGCCATTGCCAGTGGCGTAGCTGGCGGTGGTTACCTTTAGGGCATACCACTAAGGGTCCCCACTGATTAGGGGCCCCCAACCAAGTGAGTGTTCAAGAGAAAATTAACTCATTTGCAGGCAAAGTGCTTAACAATCTTTAGTCGATAGTTGAAGGGCCATACGTAAAGGTAATAAATGTTTCATGCAGGTGCCTTATGAAGTCATCTTAGGTAATTATTGCTAAGTTATATGTTTCAAAAGGTTACGGTGAAGTAGCCATTTCTACAATTTCGATGGTTTTATGTGAATTATAGATTTCGTGCAAAGTGCTTATTAATAGTTGCCCTACTACCAGGTTTTTTGCCTTTTCCGCCAATATGGTATGTATTTGCTACTGCTAAATCAAGGTTCTAGATTTGCATTTTCCAATCTTACCTTGAATTATGGGGGCCCTTGATCTCGAAATTCACTAAGGGCCCCCGGGATCTCCGCTACGCCACTGGCCATTGCCAGATCCATTGCCGCCGGCCGGCTGCAACCATCTCAATTCATATGGAAACCAATGCTCCTGGTACCGCCAGCAGCCACAAACATGATGACTGCTGTGCCGTAAACAATTTGAAAAAGGTGAATCATTTCAACTATTCCCGTACCTCTGGCATTGCTACGGTATCTAAGGCATGATGGCTGTTGCACTAGATTCAGACGTCTTCATATGAGTAGTTCGACTGCAGTACCGTGGGCTTGGCAGATAGAAAATGTCAGAAGACTGCTGCTGGCAACCTTGCGGCAGCTTACAGCTACATGGAAACCAGGCTTTAGCCAACTAAGGTGAACCCATAGCTACTCCATCGTCTTGTCGGTGCATAATATCATCATAACTCAATTTAACAGACCTTGTGGCAGTATTGATCAGTTCAATGAAAATGTCCTTGGGCATGGATGGAGACTCTATGATACCATCATATAGCAAATTGGCAATCATCTGAATGGTTTCGTCCAAAGGATGTTGGTAAAATGACCACCAATGTTGGATTAGCACATAAACGATGTTTTGAGCTGATCTTGAAGCTCTATAGTGTTGGGGAATGAACAGGAGACCTTGAAGAAGTTTTTGAATAGTGCTTCAGAATAGGTTTTAACATATCAGAAAGCCACTCGGCCAGGTTATGTTGCGCAAAGCCAATCATATGAAGTATGGGCCATAGTGGATTATCTTGCTTGTGAGTTTTAGGTAGACGATAAAAGCGAGGGTGCTGAGAACCTGTTGGATGTATCTTGTCGTGAACTTCATGGGGTAATTTCTATTGTTTGACCAATTCCAAAAAGTTTTTCTGCCGTTTTCATTCTAACCTTGCGGGGTTCTAGCCTACAACTTATTCATTAACTGCGACTTTTCAGTTGACCAAAAGACAATTTTAGTGGACTCTCTGATTCGGTATATAAGTCAAAATAGTCCCGGGGGGACCACTCCTATACTTGTCTATAGTATCATGCTCGTACAAAGGTGCAACATATGCACCCTAAACGCCGACCCTTTTTAGCAAAATACATACCCTAATTGCGAAGAAATTTTCTTGAGAACACACCCTTTCCCGTGTCACATTGAATTTGTCAAGTTTAGTTACTCTAATCGCGAACAAGTCACTTATCAAAATTGTTGATATGACCAGTGTGATTCTGTGTGATGAATCAGGGACGAA
>REGM01000048.1:511877-533146 GCA_004194415.1 Aurelia aurita
CCCCCCCCCCGGCTAGAATAGGCTCAAGGATTCAGGGGTAAAGAGATAAAAGAATGAAGCAATGGAATGAAATATTGAAAGGATAAATATAACATACCGTAAAATAATGTGACAAAACTAGTTCCGAAACGTGGTCCACGAGCATGTACAAAACTTGGATTAAAACAGAAATGAAAATCAAATGATGTGCATAATATAAATTACAAGATCTAAACAAAATAGGGGACAATAACACGAACAGTGATAACAAAATCCACGCGTTTTTCTATAAGAAACTCCGGACTTGCTAGGCAATTTGTTAAATTTTAGGGCCATGTTGCTACAAAACGTTGCTAATGCGTTTCTTATATTGCAAATGCCCTATGTGTAAAGCCACTTTACTTTTTTTCGTAGGGCTTCCAAATTACTTAGTAAGATCTCAAAACATGTTACAACATAATTCGCACTCAAAACAATACCAAAACATCCACTATTAAGACACAATGCCAAAAAAATTTCGAGTGACCAGTTGAAAATTAAAGCTACAAATTATTAAAGTGTCTTAGCTTTTTAGTTTAGGTAGGGTATAGTCCATAGTTTCTTAATTTTAAACAATTGAGGATTGTAAATATTATAGAACAATAGAATGATAACTTCCTCGGCTTAATAAATTAAAAACGTATTACAGTAGAATAAGTGGACTAGAATATACGGAGCTGCAACAATTAGCTACCATAAAAATGGGTTTAAATAGAGTCCTTAGGATGGAACGGAGAGAGGAAAAAGGCAGAACACAGTTTAGAAAAGGGGAATGTGGCGGATAAGTAAATTATGGAATAAAGAAGCAATACAGGAAAAAAAAGAGTAAGGATACAGCTAAAGAGTAGGTGGTGGTGAGGGGAATAGAAAATACAAAGGAACTCGAAGAGTGCCTGGAACATAATAGCAGTGAAGACAATCAAGCGTAAAGAACATTGGGGGAGAGGCAAACAGGGAACAAAAGTGGACTCAAGTCAAGCCCACGGGATGGTATGCATCGAGTTTTAACTGTGGAAAAGAACAGCGCACTCACAATAAAAGGGCTCAAGAGACCACCTTGGGTGGGGGTGGGGATCTTCGTTATTTATGATTGGTATATGGTATCTGTGGATAATTTTTTGGTATAGAATTTGAGATTCCATTATTATCGCTTTCCATCCCACCTATGATAGATCAAACCTATCATAAAACTTTGCTCACATAAAGATATTCGGCTAACAGCGCCAACAGGCAATACATTCCTTCCCAAACTATTACTCGGTACGACGGCGGGCCAGCGCGGCGGCGCAGGCGCGGTGCAGAAAGTCTAGTTGTAAATGTTTCTTGTAGAGTTTCTTAATTTTTATAAAATTGAATTCCACAATTTATCATGATTCAGCGATCATCACTAATAATATAGCTCTTTGGGCCTAGAGAATAAAAAGAAAGAACCAAACCATGGTATCGAAGCCATCCAGACGTGATTCTTGAATTCATTCGAATTTTTTTACAATGTATTTAATAGTTTTGTTTTTGTTTTAGAGGGCATCAATTAGCTGTAATTTAGCTATTCTTTGTAAACGCCTACTATTGAGAAGTTGATAATAATTCCAGCGGTTGGACAGTACTCAAATGCCTTCTGAGTAATATAATGCAGGAACAAGCGAAAATAAAGTAAAAATATGCTAAGGATTTCCTTCACTAGAATATATAGTTGTTCCCAGAACTGGAGTTTTCTAATTCTTTAGCGATCTGATTGTCTTTCTTATGAAGAGTTTCTTATAAAAAAATACGTGTATTCTTGTCTCTCCCATCATACTCCCATGTCATCCTGGGCAAATACAGGAAGCCTGTTCAGTCATTATCACATGTTTAGCGACAAACACGAATGACCTTTCACATACAATGATGACCCTATTCCTCACAGTACCCCCGTCATTGAACAACAAAACATTTCCGGTAAACCGCTTGCCTGCTTTTCGCTTGTAACCCTTAAAGTACACAAGTCAAAAACAATGATGGTGGATAGCTGCTTACCTTGAGTTGATTTTAAAGTAAAACAAGGAAAACAGCAACTGTCATTTGCATAGTAAAATGAATATTTTGCTTGGTTACATAAATGGATAGAACTCAACGTTAATGCTCTTTCTAAACGAAGTGGACAGTACCTAAATTTCGCATTCAAGATTCAGGTTACAGTATCTATAGGTCATATATATAGTGGCCACTTAGATCCACGTACCCAGTGGAATCATTAACACATTAACAACGGATTTTCGTATTTCGTCGAAAAAATTAGCGGATTTTCGTATTTATTCATCAAAAGTAGGCGTATTTGCGTATTTGAATACCCCCTTTCACCCCCCACCTTGAAAAACAGCTTCTGCTGAACGGCAACCCTCCTGAAATAAATCAAATCAAATGAATTCAATCATCACACAATCAGACATTCAAACTATTCACAGGTGTACAATTCAATTCATTTATCAGACAAAATTGTGCAATCTTATGCAATCTTGGAAAGATTCTCTTCAATTTCAATATTTCTTTTGCCCCTCCCATTACCAATTCAACTCAATCATTACGCAATCATCTCCACAAACTAACAACAGAAGTACAATTCAATTCAACTTTTGTAGGCAAAATTATGCAATCGGAGAACTGTTTGTACTTTGGAATCGAAAGATTTGCTTCGCCTTGGACATTTCTTTCTCTCGCTTCATATCAACGGAAGCAGATGTTATTATTGGCATATTGAATTTCAAACACATACTTCTCTCAAGGCCAGAGTTTCCCAACCTAAATACAAGAAGCTGTTCACAGAGATTTTCGGCCCCGAATAGGTCAGCTCGGAGGACAGTGAGCGAAGGTTTCGTGACTGAATTGAAGATCACCGACAGCGACAAGCAAAAGATGTCAATGCCGCCCAGCAAAGGGAAAACCACGACCTTCTACACAAGAGAAGAGGTTGCGAAACATGATAAAGATGGTGACATATGGCTGATAATCAACTGCATGGTCTACGATGTTTCAAAATGGATTCATAAGCATCCAGGTTATTATTATAAGAAGCTCCATCTTCCTGCATCTGCCTTGCCTTATAAATAGGCCATGATTTGATTTAGATATCGTTGCAATAATTTTGCTCTTTGATAAACTTGGGGGGGGGGGGGGGGGCATGACACTTCAAGGGCACTTTTTTATGAAGCTAAAAGGGGCACTCTTTTTGTTTATTGCAAAATCTTGGGGGGCACGTGCCCCCGGTTCCTACGTCTCTGGCTGTCTGAGTTTCTCGTTGAATTATGCAACTGATTGTTTTCAGAAGTGAATGTGGGTGGGTCCTTCCTTTTAAATGCAAGCTGAATTTAGTTTCAGTTTGACAACTTTGCAACTAAGTTAAATTGTTGTATAAACAGCAAATTGTTAAGTAAGTAGCAAAGGGGGATTTGAGGTGAATTGGAGGTAGTTGGGGACAAAATTCAGGCATTTTGACAAAGCAACAGCAACCCTACCTTGAAATTCATCCGTCATTTTGTAACCATTAGGAAGTCTACTTCAAAATGATGGATAAATTTCTTATTAGTGAACCAAGTGTCCCCTTTGATCTGATCCACATGAATGTTGAAAGTAGTGAAGGTGAAGCTGCGATTTTTAGCGCCAAGTGCTGGGATTGCAAAAGTAACCAAGGGCTAATTGAGTCCGCAACCCCTTGTCATGACGCTCAAGAGGTGCTGGTGGGGTTTGAACCCTGTCTGCCTGACGTTCTGGCTGCAAAATCAGTGAATTTCAACATGGCGTCATAACAAGTTCAAGTCTCTTTAAGGCTCCATTTCTATCAAGTCAACATGCATTTGTTGTTCAGCCTACTTGCATGATTTTATGAAGAAATTTTCAACAAAATCTAAGGTGTTGTGGAGCAATTTTGCAGCCAGAACAGTTCAGACAGATTGGGGGTTTGAGCCCCAAACACATCAAATGAGCATCACAACAAGGGGTTGTGGACTCAATTAACACCTAGCTATGTACTTCTGGGATCAAAGCGCTTGTCACAAAAACTGCACTTTCACCTTAAATGTTCCAAATTTTTCTTGTCCCAAATTACCCCAGTTTACCATCCACTATTACTTATAACCTGGCATACCTGAATATCCAGTTAAGAACAGTGAGGTAAACCACCTTGCATGGACATGGGAGAGTCCTTTACACAGGAAATTATTGCATGCAACACAGGAACTAACAAACTTTTGAGAGAGTTGCAAACAGATAGCGCTAAAATGTAAACTGCCCCTACTGTAATTTAATAAATTTCTCAGGAGGTGTTCATTCAGTCTGAGAGAAATACACAAACAGCAAACAGTTTGCTAAAACATTTTTGATTTGTACCAAGCAAAATTTTGTCCATTTTGCCACGTCAGTAAACATTGCTTGACAAATATTTTTACATGTGAGAAGTAGCAAATGTTTGAGCCTTTAAAAAAAAATTGCCCAACAAATTCTGCTTAATTCTGCAAGTCAAGAAACGTTATGTGATGTGGCCAAGCAGCAGGCTGACACACCTGACTGGGCCAGCCCACCTCATACGTACACCCCTTACGTACACCTCTTACACTGTTTAAAAGTAAACAAAATGTAAGATCATGTTTGGCAAGAAGTTCAAAGTCCAAGTTATGAAAACTGGTTGATGAATATCGTGACATAAAAAAGTTACAAAGCGGCCATTCTAATGACAGGTTGTTGCTAGCCCTAAGAAAGTGGGATGGACTTGAGGGAGAAATTAAATCTTCAGAGGTATATATGTACAGTATGTGTACCCAAACATTTTACAGTTTTTGGTTAAGAATATTAACCTTGTAAGGTGGACATGTCTACTTCTAGTCCATCTCCTAACACCTTTGCTTACTGAAACTTGGACATAGTGTCTTAGTAATTATTGCAGATTTTTCCTGTTTGCTTATGTACAGGCATCAATGCTTCTCTATGGCTCAGTTGGTAGTTTATTCTATGAATAAATATGATGATGATGATGATGATAGGCAGTTTTAAGGTTGCCCCAGCTAACATTTTCATCTATATACTTATATACATATTTCTTTTACTTTTTGCATTTAGGTGGGGAGAGAGTGATCAGGAGCTTAGCTGGAAAAGATTGCAGTGAAGTTTTTAGAACATTTCATCATCCAAAAATTACAAAAAATCTTCTCCCAGCATTTTGTATTGGCCAAACAACAGAGCTAGAGAATAGCAAATCTGTGGAACAAACTGCAATCGCTAAAGACTTTATGGCACTCAGAAATACCCTAGAGGAGGAAGGAGCATATAAGGCAGATTGTAAGTATAGAATAGGACATGCAAAACTTCATTTATAGAATTTTTCATAAGATTTTGCACAGAATTTAACACCGTAGAAAGGTTTTCTTGTCTCGTATAAATGTCCTCCTTTAATATATGGAAAGATGGAGGCATTCCACATGGTCTACAGTATATTTGACTGGTAGATGATGGATCCAGTAGCTGGTTGCTCCCCTCAATCAAAACTATTAGCTAACAGGGTTAGTTGGTGGAATTGGTTTGCTTTTGAAAATTCGTTTTTGCTGCAAGAATATTGCGTGGTCATCATTTCCGGGAGAGTAGAGTTCTACCCTAAGTAATCTTTCTCTCATTGCTTGATCTGTTGTAAATTTTGATTAATTGTAAATTTTGAATTTTGTAAATAGGTTTTTTGGCATTATGGTTTTGTTTTAAGATTTAGGTTATTGTAATTTAGTTTAGTTTTAACTGTACATGTATTACGCGCACGCATTGGCACAAGCATGAAGCTAATAATGCGTGCGATTCATCGCACACATGAGTAGGATATTTGAGGATTATTTTTGGCCTTTTTAGAATGGTCAATTTGTTGAAATATTACAAATGAAATGTCGTTGTAATCGACTTCCTTGTTGCTCCAGTGTTCTGAGCAGGTTACGGAGAGGTCAAGAAGTTAGGCCATTCTGCTTTCCTGTTGTCCCAATTGATCAAGTGCAAAAATCAATTCAAAGTCGATAAAGATTAAAAAAGTCATTAATGGATTAAGCTCCGGTCAAACGATCGGAACCGGGGAAGGAAGGATAACAACCAAACCAAAACGTCTTTCTAAAGTTTTGAACATTACAAATCCACGTACTAGGTCTATGTTACATAGCAGGAAAGTCCAACAAAATAATAGTCCTGTTATTGACATTGACGTTTCAAGATCTTGGTAGATATTTGATTGGAAGAAATCTTGGCGATGAAGGTTGATAGTAGCAGATTTCTTACTATAAAAATTGTATACATAAATCAAAAGAGTTTTGTCAGTAGTCACTATCATGTTCAACTGACTAAAGGATGAATTCCTTGTGCCGCTCAGACTCCTGTAACGGTTTCTTCTTTAGACATATACGTGTAGTTAGGTTTTCGTGTTTGAGTACCGCAAACCCAAATCTCGAGGCGTTTGTTGTCATTAATGTACGACTTGATTACTTAGGCACCGTTTTTACTTCTCTGTTTCCTTTGAAAAGAGAGAAAACCCCGCTAAACCCCTTCGCAACCCTCTGCAAAGATCGAAACAGAATTAAGAAAGGAGCTTTCAAAAACGGTGTTGAACGTAAAGCTTTTAAAAACTGAACAGTTTGAAACAAAACGCATTAAAAACAGATCTTTCAAATGAAAAAAAAACAAGAAACGAATCACTCCTGAAGACATTTTTGTAATGTTTTTGTTCCATGTTTGTTCCAATAAGAACAGGAACTATTTATTGAAGAAAAAGGGACACAAAACACAACTACTAAAAACGGAGGGGTGAAACGGTGCCTTAGGCCATCTATGTNAAAACCCCGCTAAACCCCTTCGCAACCCTCTGCAAAGATCGAAACAGAATTAAGAAAGGAGCTTTCAAAAACGGTGTTGAACGTAAAGCTTTTAAAAACTGAACAGTTTGAAACAAAACGCATTAAAAACAGATCTTTCAAATGAAAAAAAAACAAGAAACGAATCACTCCTGAAGACATTTTTGTAATGTTTTTGTTCCATGTTTGTTCCAATAAGAACAGGAACTATTTATTGAAGAAAAAGGGACACAAAACACAACTACTAAAAACGGAGGGGTGAAACGGTGCCTTAGGCCATCTATGTAATACTTTTGTCTTTGAAACAAGTTTGATCACGAGTCGCAGTTGTTGCAACGTATAAAAAGTGCAGAAGATAGTGGAAGCCTCAATAACTCGAACTCTCGAGAGAGGCAGAGATTTGTTCGAGCTGCTTGAGTTGTCTAGATATTCGTTAGCCTGCGTCACAGACCATGTGATGCAGACTAGATATTCGTAGTTTACAGAGACGTAGGAACCGGGGGGCACGTGCCCCCCAAGATTTTGCAAAAAATGTGAAATTGCCCTTTTTTGTTTGAGGAAATGCCCCTCTAGCTTAAGGAAAAAAGTGCCCTTGAAGTGCCGTGCCCCTCCAAGTTTAAGATGCTTCCTACGGCCCTGGTAGTTTAACCTATACTCAACCTAACTAAGGCCTAAAGGGAATATCAAATTTGTCGAGATATTGAGTAGTTTGCCATAACCAAGTTCGAATTATCAAGGTTCTGCTGTATGTTGGTATGCTTCTGGTATTGTTAGCAACTTGAAACCAATCAGGTAAGTATGAGTGTGAATCGCACGCATGGGATAAATTACGCACACACATGCCTATTTTCTCATGACGAAGACTGGAGGGCCCCTTGAAAATCAACACTTGTTTTGAAGGGCTACCCTCCCTTAGATAAATATTGAAAATATATGAAATCTCTAATTCCAAGCACAACACAATCTCTAATGAGACTGTCCCTTAAATCCGCAAATTCACAATTGGCAGCAAGATTTCTTAACTCTGTAACATATGAATTGATAGTCTCAGAGTTCAGACTCATCTTGATTTCTGGAATTAAATACATATCTTTCTTAAGTTAAGTCTTTCTTTGGATTACAATGATCTCTGAACTTCTCCTTCACTTCCTTCAAAGTCCTCTTCCACACATCTCCTGTTTCACCTCTTTCAAACTCAGGGTTTTCAAATTCCAAAGTTCTGTACAATTCACTTGCCTTCTCTCCTGCACATAGTAAGAAATATGAGACTTTCTCCATCTCACTTTTATTTTTCAACTTTGCTCATTCCAAGAGCTTGAAATGCTCGTCAAAAACATTATAATTAGCAGCCAAATTACCTTCTAAACTCAGTTCCTTTGGCACTGCCCACATCATTGCAGATGCCATAGCGATGTAGACTTAGGCCCAACTGGATCTCTGATGCTTAGGCTCAACTGGCAGACTGTTGTTTGGCTTCCATTACAAATCAGAGCCAGTCTCTAGACTCTTGTGCTTTGTGGCTTCATTACTGCATACTTTGTTGCACCCCACTTCTGGTACCATGTTGTGACTTTTAAGCAAGTTGTAAAGCAGAGAAGACAACAGTTGTGGCTATTCCGCCATTATAACTTCAATCAACCAACAAGGGCCTAGGCCTAATCTCCAATTTATAACAACAACAAAAAATACACAACAGGCATGGCCTCAAACAATTTCCTGGGTGCTTTGCCCCCAGACCCCCTCAGATTTTCTTAGCACCCCTAAAAAAGAACCCTTGATCTGCTCCTGAGTTTTATGTTCATTGTTTCAAATCAGATTTTACCATTAAGGTTCTGTTCTATTACATTACTGGATGATCACTAAATTGAATGTTACGTAACTAATGAAACTTGAGAAATATCTAATTTCTAAGCAATATTTTGTTGCCATAAGAGTATCATGCAGACAATGTTTGCTCAAAATACTGGGTGTGCCAAAAAATTCCCATATTTTGATCGGGCGGAACCAAAGACCAATTTCAAAGATTGATGATTATCTTTAGTTATAGTCCTTAAAGACAAATGACGGAGATATAAGGCGACTTAAATCAGGGGCCTGGGCAATCCAAATATAGCCTATTGTATTCCATTGTATTTGATGACCTCGAGAGATTATCAAATGTACTGGACAATGAAGCCACTCAGACATCTTCTGTCCTATTTTTAAACTAGGCGCTATATATCCGTCATTTGTCTTTAATATTACTTGGCAATTTTTGTCAATTTTTCGGTGGGCTGCTTCTGGAAGTATAAGCGATTTATTCAGTTCAATTCAGTTTTATATTTTAAATTCCACTACATATATATACAATTTAATATTGAAAAACAACTATACCCAAAAATACCTAAACTACAAGAATATACTGTAAGACCATATTACAGAAGATTAATACAATAATACAGGAAGTCAATACAATATACAAATACGAATTAAAGAAGCAAGAAAAATTGTATGGAGGGAATTACTTGAAGACAGAGCTCTCTCAGTTTATTATTTATTAGAAGTTATTGGTTGGAAAACACACAGGTTACAGCGTATGGTTGTAGAATTCACATAAATAATTGTTATATACAACATTCATTCTCTTTCTTGTCGTTTTTCTCTCTGTTATGATGCTCCTCGTGTCTCTCACTCGCTCCACCAAAATACTAGGCCCAGCGAGTGAGAGACATGAGGAGCATCATAACAGAGAGAAAAACGACAAGAAAGAGAACGAAGGTTGTATATAACAATTATTTATGTGAATTCTACAACCATACGCTGTAACCTGTGGGAAACAGCCTAAATTAATTGAAAAACAACGATCAAATCTTCTAAAGATTGAACTAGAAAGTACAAAGAGAAAACTATTATTGTTATCAATACAAATATACTATACTCTATTGAAATTATAAAAGGAAAGGTGTTTGAATTGGTGAAGCTAATACTAGGATTGTGGAAGAATCAAATGACTGCTCATGAAACTGATCGTAGCTAATTCCCAAGTATTTCCAAGAATCTTTACCTGTATTGCCTAGCTGAGGCCCGCTGAGGCTTTAGAAATTTTGATGGTTGTTTTTGATCGATTTGGGCTGTTTCCTGTTTCCAGACTTGGAATTTTTAAGAAATTGCTTGAAGCGAGAGAAGTAGGTGGCTGAAAATCGATTTTGACTACAGATTGCATCATCTCTTTGAAATCGGTCATTGGTACAATTTTTTTGGCCTGTCAAAATGGGAGCTTTTTTGGCGCACCCAGAAGGAGCAGTTGTGTTTTATTCATGTTAATATAGCCTCTCCCCAATTAACAATCAGTGTGTGATTTACACAATATATACTTTTATCTTTTTAGATTGGTTCTATTTTCGTTGTGGAATGTTCATAAGCACATTGCTAATGATAAGTCTTTCACTGGCTTTTAATACAACAAGCTGGATGACAACTTTGGCTGCTGGATTCTTCTTGGGCCTCTTCTGGCAGCAGATGGCATTTATTGGCCATGATATTGGTCATCACTCAGTCACCCATGACACAAAATCAGACGATATCCTAGCTTGCGTCATTGGTAACTTACTAACTGGCATAAGTGTTGGATGGTGGAGAGATAGTCACAATTTTCATCACATTGTCACAAATTCAGTAAATTATGATCCGGACGTGCAACATCTTCCAGTTTTTGCAATATCAAAGAAGTTCTTCAGAACTTTCTTTTCAGAGTATCACAAAAGAGAATTTAAAATAGACGCTGTTGCAAAATTGTTTGTTCCATATCAGCATTATCTTTTTTACCCAGTGATGGCAGTTGCAAGAGTGAACTTATATGCACAGAGCATCTTATTTGTTCTAACTTCAAAGTATTGTAAGCAGAAATATGCAGAGCTGGCATCCTTGCTATTATTTTGGGTTTGGTTCCTATCATTTTGTTCAGTGTTCCCAAGTTGGTCACACAAATTGATCTTCTTCTTTGCAGCTCATGCCACTGCAGGTACGTTAAAATACAATCAGGTTTATCGCATACTTCCAGTAAACCGTTTGTTACTGTTTGGCACTTTCCCTTGTGGTAAGCAAAGGGCAATCTACGCATTACAGCCCCAATTTTCCTATTTAATCAAAAGTATTAATGGTGCTGTAATAGTCAAACAGTGAATGTAACTGCTGATCTTTGTTGTTTGTAGACAATGCGTCAAATTATAGGCATCAGACTTCTTATTATCTTGCACTTATGTTAAGTAATTTGTGCAGTGCTACTAGACTGACAATGTGATTCCTTGCATTCGTTCAATGTTTTTAATCTGATGTTTTTATTTTCTCACATGCAAGGACTCACGACCAAACAGATTCTAAACAGAGACTAAAATCTGAAGAAAAATTGAACGTCTTCTATCCTTCGAACGTCGATAAGACAAGTTGAACGTCGCATTGAAAAGTCGAACGTCGTTTCGAAAAGTTTAATTTTGATCTAATCCGCCAATCAGATGCTAAGAATAGACACGTGGTCTGACCATATTAAGAAAGTCGAGATTTGATTGGATGCAACCTGAATGCGGCGCATTAGGCCAAAGAAGTCTCTGTTTTGAAGCTGTATTGTCATAAGTCTTAGTTTTAAAGCCATAATCATCATTCAGTTCAATGTGGAAAACTGAGACTCATATAGTCAATCTACAATGCTACCGCCTTAGCAATTTTCATATGATACCAGTGACAGCCAGCCAGTCACAGTCATTGCTGCAGCAATATATGCATTCTTTTGAAACGGTGGGACTTTATCATTGATACCCCATAAATCATTTTGGAATGATTTTTTGCAACTAGTGAATTAGTGGCCACCCTTCCGAATCCCCGAGAGCAAGTTTGGCGTATCTAAAACAGCAAACAACTAATATTAACATGTCTGAATTCTCCGTTGTATAGCCACTTTAGAAGAGAATGGTGCATCTTTTTGGAATTTGTCATCATGTCTACGAATTTTTCAACTGCTATTAGCGCGCTCAGACCTGAGAATTTAGAAAGATTTCACTAAATATTTCACTTTAGAAACCTTGATTTGTTGTGCCAATCTTCAGGTCAGTTCTTTTTTTAATCAGACAACATTATAAAGCAGATATGCATGACTGGTATTGTTAAAAGCATAATTGGTACCATTGTGTTTTATTCTCTGCCTTAGGCGTGATCCATGTGCAGATATGCCTCAGTCATTTCTCAATGCAACTTTTTGATGGTCTTCCACAAGAAGCCTACGAGAAAGATGGTTATGTCATTACCCAGTTCGAGGCTACAACAAACATCAAATGTTCACCCGCCCTCGATTTCCTCCATGGTGGCCTCCAATTCCAGACAGAGCATCACTTATTCCCTCGTTGCTCAAGGAGCCATCTACGTCGATTGAAGGAAAGAGTTCAGCCACTCTGTGAGAAGCATGGCATACCATATCGTGAAATGGGTTTCATTGAAGCAAATCTGTCAGTGCTGAAGACCTTGAAGGAAGCAGCGAAGCAAGCCTCATGTTTTTCGTCATTTTTCTCTGATGGAATCAACGCTGTAGGTTGAAGTATCTTACTTTTCTCAGGTAACGCTTTTAGCAATGTACGTTGAATAGCAGTTTGATTATATGCAAGGATGCATGTTTAGAAACAGTAAGCTATGTTAAAATGCTGAAATAGTAGTATAGTTCTCGAGATGGTATTATTTTGGTCTCAGCTTTAAGAAATTACAGTACAGGCATTGTGCACATTAACATGGTTTTCCTTCCTAAGAATTCTCAAGAATTTCTTAATAATTATTGTTCAAACAAATTTACATTCTTTCATATGACTCGAGTATTCTTATAAGAATGTGAAGAATTCTTAAGAATTATTGAGAATTCTTGTCATGTTAATGTGCGCAAGGCCTGTGCTATAGGTGATGACTGTTTTCAATTAGAAGGTATTTTTGTATTGGCTGTAGACGTAGGCTAGGTTGGGTTTCAGCTTCAAGCTACTGTTAGGAATTAGAAATTGTGTAAATGAATAGAGAACTAATATAATCCGAGGAGGTGCCCAAAGTAGAGCCCATTTCATTACAGTAATTGTTTCAGTTTACAGCAAAATCCATAATTGATATCAGTACTTTAAAAGGAAATTGTTCATGAACTTCTGAATGTTACATTTGGACGTTTTTGTTGCAGATAAATTTTTATCAAGATAAGTTTGGATTTTTGTGTTTGGCAGTCTATTTATATACTGAGTCAATATCCATCATTTGAAATCATATGATGCCGTTGCAAGCACAGGTGACATTCGTCTTGCAACACATAATCAAAGAATTTTTTCAAAACAATTAATTTATCAAATTAAAACTGAAATTTTCCCGTTTCTTATGGTGTAATTTTATTCTGAGTTTGTTTGGTTTTGGAAGGGTGGTTGATCCACGAGGAAGGAGCACAGGTGACATTCGTCTGTGGCCTTCGCTTTTTTCAAATTATTCCCTCTTCTTCGTGGATCAACCAGCCTTCCAAAACCAAACAAACTCCGAAAGCAATTACACCATAAGAAACGGGAGAATTTTAGCTTTAATTTGATAAATTAATTATTTTGAAAAAATTCGTTGATTATGTGTTGCAAGACGAATGTCACCTGTGCTTGTTGCAAGACGAAGGTCACCTGTGCTGCCTTTGCAAAATTGTCGTTGACCATGTAAGGACTACTAATTAGTATAGGAAAGTTTGGGTTGACATATATCAATATTGGTACAGTTCTTTTGTGTGTGGTGTGCGTCTTGAATTGTTCAAATTTAAGTCTGTACATTTAACACTCAATTTGTCATATGTAACTATATTTACAATGAAGCTGTATTGGACTATCAAGGAGTACCGAGGGGTGACGTAAAAAAGGTTTTCAATCTGATTCTACTGAGAAAAATGTTAAGATTTTTATGTACCTGTATGTTTGGCTTTTTCATCAGATTGTTAAAAACTGATGTTTATATCTGTTGTTCACATGTCAATTTAGATTCGAGAATTTGGGCGATGGAGGTCGGTCTTTTTATTCTCAGGTTACTTAGGTGATTTTATGAAAAGGAGGTGCTTAGGTGATATAGCTGGGAGGAGTTTGATTTCGATAGCTTTGAGGCTGAGTCATTGGAAAATTCGAGAAAAGAGTGTTGAGCCCGTGACGAAGGATTCTTAGACAAAATATATAATTGCAAGCAGCTTGAGAACGTTAAGGCCTGGACTTGCACAAGTCGTCTTGAACGAAAAAGAAATGACGACTTGTTTCGAACAGCTCCTCATTAATTATTTGTGAGACATGTGTTACCTCGCTTGACCGGATGTCTGTAATATGACCCAACCACAAGCAATGAAAAATCTCGATCAATAATGCCTACAAAGTACATTTTGTATAACAATAGCATCGGTTGCTGTTGAATTGAACGCCAGAACGGAGCGATGAGCGATTGGAAACAAAGATATTACTACAGCCGATTAGTCAATCCGAGAACCAGCAATGACTGCTAAAGATTGTGGCTAACTGACTCGGTTTGCCTGTGGAAAGGTGTTATCAAAAGAAAGTAAGAGTATTGCTCAATAGAAGAAGGATATATCTAAACACCTGAGGCTTGACTAATTGAGCGTAGAAATCCTGATCCGAACCTTCTGCAAAATCGTCCCACGTAGCACGAGTACAGTAAATGATCTAAGAATGTAATACAATGTGACAAGGATGCTGTCATTCACGATGATAACATTGCTAACGAAAACCAATTAGAGATTTATCTTTCTTTACTTTATTTTTTAGCTATGTAATATGATTTATTCAACCTTGAACAGGGTTATGTAAACTTTCAATTTCCTTTCACGTATATATTATTATAGATGCAATAAGATCTTTCTATATGCAACATGAAGTAAAATCGATAGGATAAAATGGGTAGGGATTGGCACGGTTAATTGTGCTGAAGGCCTAAGAACGGTAGAATTTGAACTGTTAGATCAACATTTACAATTGAATTGAATAGATCAGCATTTACAATTTTGTGAAGGATACAAGGTGTCCCAAAGAAAAGTAGACATATTTCAAAATCACAAAAACTCTATTACAAAAGTAATCTTTAAAGGGCCTCCGTCTCCAAATTATAAGCAAATCTGTAAACACCATTGTTTTAGTTCCATTGTATTTTGCAGTTTGTTTGGTGGCTTCACCCAAGCCACCAAAAAGTGACCGTTGAAAATCTACTTATATCCGAGCAATCGTAAAAGATATGAATGTTTAGTTTGTTCCAATGTGAAGTACAAGGATTTATCTTCAAAACAATGCTTTCAGTTTTCAAAAATAGGTAAAAGGTCTGTGTGATATTGCCTATTAAAAAACTGCAAAATCACCGTTTCGACCGAAATTTGGAGACGGAGCCCCTTCAACCTTTAAACACTTGGTAGTTTCAACAGTTGTTTCAAAACTCATTGACAATAAATAGCCAATAACCACAGGCTTTAGGAAACTCTGAATTAAAAATTAGATTTTCCGATGATACATCGAGTATTTTTCCTAGTGGCATAATGGATCTCCGTCACGTCACTCTGCCACACGTTTCTCCTTCGATGTATCATGATTGAAATAAAAATTAGGAAAAATATAAATGTATCATCGGAAAAGCCAATTTTTAATTCAGAGTTTCCTAAAGCCCGTGATTAATTCATGAATACACAATTCGGCTAACGTCAAACAATTTTGTGGGACACCCTGCAGATTAGGTTTTACTTCATGTTATAAGTGTAGTGTGTCATCTTTGGTTCTCGTAGATTCAGCTAGTTAAATTAGAAATTAAATTAGATTTAGCGGTAAAAGAATTCGCATAAAACATTCATTGGTTATCATATCGTTGTACCGGGAGACTTATATTAGATGCCTCTTTCTTGCTGGAAAATCATAGCAGCGAAAGTGCTTTTCTTAAATTTCTAAAAGAAGTTTAGATTTAAGGCAATTTTTTCTGCAAAGTTTTGCTTACTTCATAGGGAAGATATATTTTACTTAATTTGAACCTTACAAGCAGTCAATCTAATCATAGGCATGATCAGTAAATATCTGGAAAATTATCCACATACATCTTTGTAAAGCTTGCTATCAAATGATAGTTTCATTTTGAGCTCAAAATCAGAATTTTGAAAAGCAACGAGTTACGTTATCTTCAGAGCGACAAGCAATCAAAGGAATAAAGTCAGTCAATTTGGTTTCTCTTATCAGAGAGTTTATTTGTTGACTCGTTCATCCTATTTACTAGCAAAGTCGGTCATTAAAGACAAATGACGGAGATATAAGGCGACTTAAATCAGGGGCCTGGGCAATCCAAATCTAGCCTATTGTATTCCATTGTATTTGATGACCTCGAGAGATTATCAAATGTACCGGACAATGAAGGCACTCAGACATCTTTTGTTCTATTTTTAAACTAGGCGCTATATATCCGTCATTTGTCTTTAACTGAAATAAAACTGACAAAATTCGAAGTATGCGATGTGCTTTTAGGTTATCTTTCAAGTATTATCACACTTTTCTCATTGTGGCCAGTGTCTTGACGAAACGTTTATTGTGGACTGTTGCATCATGGCTATAGTCTTCAAGACGACTTTCACGTAATGAACACACATAGCAACATTTAGGGTGGCCATTTGATGCTATATGTGTCCATTTATAAAGTGCTGGGAATTTATTTATATTCTCATTTATAGAAAATTTTGAATCATCGCTGAGTAGTTGAATCTCAAATGTAGTACTATCTAGCTAGGAATAAATAGCCAAAATCTGCTTCAAATTTGTTTGATTCCTTGGGAAGGTTCTGCCTACTGTTCTAATGCTGATGCCTGGGGGGAGGGGGTACTTGACTTGGTGTGGATAGGGATGTTCCGCCCAAGAAGTAAGATACTGAATAAAAAAATCAAAATAAACGAAGCCCAAAAAGATGCACGCTAGGCATCAAATCTTAAAAAAAGATTGCACGAATGGTTAGTGCATCTTTCAGTGGATTTAATGGCTTAATGGTAACTTAAGGTGCTTTGCTATAACTGTTCATTTGCAATCTTTGACATCTTGATTATTTTCAGAATTACAGCATTTTTCTTTTCATTGAAAAAATTCACGAAAAGCTTTGAAAAAAAGTAAATCATTGCAAATCCTAAA
Organism: Aurelia aurita; assembly: GCA_004194415.1. Lineage (NCBI taxonomy): Eukaryota > Metazoa > Cnidaria > Scyphozoa > Semaeostomeae > Ulmaridae > Aurelia > Aurelia aurita. The sequence goes on from REGM01000048.1 coordinate 528,904, forward strand.
TTAGTAGAGGAAAGACGGTGCAAAATTCGATGAGACCATAGTTTATGAAGGTCTATGATATGGTGGTAAGCAGAAATTTGTAGCTTTTCTCGTTTCGATTTAGCAAATTGGTGACGTCAAGAGGACTTCAAAACCTCAAAACTTATAGAATAGTCAACATATCAAAGATTGCCAATGAAAGGTTATAGCAAAGTACACGAAGTTACTTTCAAGCCATTAATACAATGGAAGATGCATTAACCATTGGTGCAATCTTCATGCATATGCTATAAGATACCCAGAACCAGTACAGTAAAAACCCACATATAAGAACCACCACTTTTTGAGCTTTGCCTAGCAAAGGTTCTTACTTCTCGGCTTTAGAAGTTAAGAATAGTGCATTCAAAAGGACATATACTTGCAAAAACAACATACTGTAAATGACACGTTTTGAAAGTTTAGAAAATGTCTTATGTGCGGGTTTTTTCTCCATAGCCAATGGTCTGGTGCGCGCGAAAAGGCTTTTTTATGAGAAGTCATGTTTTTTTATGGAGAAGCGTAACTGAAAGACGTTCACCAAGAAAACGGAGACATCATAACGTCGAAGGCAGGTTGTAAACATTGAGAACGAGAAGATAGTAGCGTTAAATATTTTATATATTCTTATATTATATTAGTTATTTACAAGTTCTATTTACATGAATATTATGAATATGATACATCTTGTGATGTAGCTACTTTGAGAACAGGGCATAGAATTCACCATCTAATAGCGCGGTCCCAAATTCAATGGGACGCCTCCTCGATCACTAGACCAGCTAGGTTTTTCGAGAGATTAATCATCATGGATCGTTGCCGCGAGATCCGCTCACCCACTGCCATTTACTCCTTAAAAGAAAACGTCTAGGTACCGCAATTTCCAAAATGCTCCATCTTGTATCATGTAGCATGAAGTACAAGTTCATTAAGGGGGGGGGGGGGCTGGCAAAATCTTATGAGGAGGGACCTGCCATCATCGATATAATGCCTTCAGAGAATCTTTGCCACGCAGCTACAAGTCCTCCACGGAAGAAGGTCTTTTCTTGTTTTTTTTCTCTTTCGCATTGATCAGAAGCAGTGGTTCTACCCATTATTTAGGTAATTTTCCCCGCAAAATGGAAGATAACTATGTTACAAACGCTAAGAATTCACCCCTCGAGGTGAATTTTCGCATTTCAAGTATAAAGTAGTTATTTAAAAGGCCCTATAGATCACGAAACTTTGTAATTATATTGGCATCTCTATATACATTCTTGTAGTTTGATATTTTCTTGCTTTTAACAATAACAATAATAATCGTAGTAAAATGGTAAGAAAACCTTAGTTATTACTATTCTACAAAATTTCTAATGCACAAATGTACACACTAACATAAAGCAACTCGATGAGTTTGCAGTAGGGGGAATCTAAGGTGCTCTTTAGTAAGTATCTATTGCTATTCTTACAATTAAACTAATTTATTGGTCTTCAATTAGCAAGATAACTCAAGGGCGCATACCTTGTATGAATTGGGTTTATTCTCAGTCCTGTTTTCGTGACATAGTACACGGAGCAATTGCTGTCCTGTTAGTCCGTGTATTTTCAAATTCTAATCTAATGTCTATCAGTGTTGACCAATAAAAAAGCGCGCTGTCTGGTTCCCTGTGGTCATCTCTTATAACAGTTGATATCGCATTACATATCGCATTATATCGCATCGCATTACAGTTGATATCGCATCACCTGAATCTGAAACCACAAAATTATCTTACATCATCTTACGTCTTCCGGTTCGAAACGAAAACAGGACTGCGAATAAACCCAATTCATACAAGGTAGGTGCCCTTGGATAACTCTGTATTTGTTGTAATATATAGGCATATCTATAAACAATTCTACCGCCTTACTACTTTCTAGCTCCTAGATTTGCAAGTTTATTCTAGATCTTTTGTAATATATAGGCACATCTATAAACAATTCTACCGCCTTACTACTTTCTAGCTCCTAGATTTGCAAGTTTATTCTAGATCTTTTGTAATGTATAGGCATATCTATAAACAATTTGACAGCCTTACTATTTTCTAGCTCCTAGATTTCCAAATTTATTCCAGATCTTTTGTAATATATGGGCATATTTACTACACTTTCTTCGTCTTCTTCATTCTCTTCAATGCTGAAGTTACTCTGCACTGGTACCACAGCCTCTTCCTTTTGCTTCTTTAACTTTGGAATTGATGGGTCGAATGTTGGCAAATCTGGATACATTTTTAGCAAAGCCTCATATCCTCCTATTTGCATCTTGCTCAAGTTGTTTCTCTCTATCGTATGACGGGCCTCCATTTCATCAAATGTAGCGTTGATTGCATTTTCCAGTACTTCAAGACCCTCGCTGACCTCATTGAATAATGAATCTGTTTCATCAGGATAGGAGCCAACCTTTGCCCTTGCTATGAAAGATAGAATAGAAGAGGTCAAAAGTGATAACTCAAAGGGGAGGAGGAGTCAAAGGTGACGTGGATAAAATTGAAGGGAGAAAAGCAAAGAGGATACAAGGTACCGGGTGTCCCAAAAAAGGTACTCCCGTTTCAAAAAATCATCAAAGCTCGATTATCGAACCTAACATAAAACGTTCTTTTTGATCTCTTTTGTCAATGATCCAAATATATTTAAAAATGTTATTTTTTTTTCAAAGCTTGAAGGATAAAAAATCACACTTTGAAAAACCATATTTTGAGCTATACTTTTTAAGCAACATAGTAAATCTTGTCTAAGAGCCAAAATTTCGCAATTCTTCGTTATCTTTCAAGTCTCCAATAATAGTGTACCTTTTTTTCTTTCATTTAGGACCAAATTAGAAGCTTAATATACAAAAAGGAATTAATCTGGTAATCATCAGTGCTTTTTGCAGTATGCTTCAAAACCAGGCAGCCCTAAAAAGACCTGAACTTGCTAATTTTAAACGAATCACAAGATTAGCTATACTGTGAAAAATAATTTGGTCTTTGATCTACTTGCTAAAAAACGAAATTTGAAGATCGGCCATTTAATCAAATTTGGTGATTTTTCAAACAGGAGTAATTTTTTTTGGGACACCCGGTAGATTTTTGTAACATCAGCATCTGTTGATTTTGAATGAAATGCCAGAACAAAAGCGATCAGTGATTGCAAATGAATGGCTTCTACGACCAATTAGCCAAACCGCACATATAAATGAACCAATCCGAAAAGATATTCTTAAACTTGAGTGGCTAACTTCCACGAGCTAGAAGCAGAAGGTCTCACTAAAGCATAATTTTCACTAGGCGGAAAATTCCTCTCACAGAAAAATTTAGTTATTTGTTTGTTAGTATATAGTGGAATTTAAAATCTGAAACTGAACCTAACCGAACTGAACTGGAAATGTCTATTGTTCGCAAAAGCGATCCCACCTAAAATTTCAAATTTTCTATGTTTCAATCGACTTCGCTTTTCCGCAAGCCAATCATATAGCTGCAAAATGTCATTGCCAACGGAATATTCCTTCTAGAGGAAATCAGGCTTGAAATATCGGCAGTCGGAATAAGCGATATGGCTTATTCAAATTTGTTACTCGAATAATCGACCGTAGAGATACGCATTTCAAGTGTTCACTCAGGTCTCGCGTAAAGTGAAGACCTATACTTACTCGGTACGATTCAAAAACAGGTGGTGGGGACAAATTAGTATAAAATTGATAAGTATCTCTCTTTCTTGCTTCAGTTATTCTTCTGCCAAAATCTGCTTCAAAACAGAACACCAAGCCAACCACCATGCTTTTCATATAACTAGTTCCAGTCTCCACAATCTGCATGTCAATTTGGAGACTGGGACTAATTATATGAAAAACATGTTGGTTGGCCTACTGTTTTGATCCAAACTTTGGCAGAAAAATGACTGAAGCAAGAAAGAGAGGTATTCATCAGTTTTATAGTAATATTCCCCGCCACCTTTGGTTCAAAATGAAACCGGTAAGATGCGTTTATTATTCTCATTACCTCGACATTTTCTGATGATCTCAAACACTGTTCCCATGACAACAAGAATTGCCAAAATGATCCCACCAAATGTTGTCAGATTGGTCATGATGTCAGAATGCGATGATGTCATGTGTTCAAGTAGTTCTGCGGGTAATTTGCCTCCAATCTACAAGAACAATCAACACCTAAAATAGCCCAGCTGTGTAAAATAGCATAGGGTTCAAATCTTAAAAATGACAGTATAAATACAG
>REGM01000048.1:536069-589337 GCA_004194415.1 Aurelia aurita
GGGGGGGGTACATGACTTGTGGATGGACGGGGGTCTGCCGCCCGGTTTTCAGAAAGCCACCCACTTTTATGATGAATTTTGGTGGGAAACCACCCATTTTTAGCTATTTTTTGGCGATTTCAGCCAAACCGACCCATGTTTATGGAAAATCTGCCGAAAAATGACCCTTGTTTAGAGAATATTGGGCCCAAAAACCCACCCATATGGGCGGCACATACCCGTACCATCAACATGTTATGTACCCCCCGGGCCCGGGGATAACTATACAGTGGCGGCGCCAGCTGGCAATGACTGGGGGGACAAACTGAAATGGGGGTCCGGGGGTAAAGCCCCCAGGAAAATTTTAAGGGCCACGACTTTTTTATCCTTGGGAAACGCCCTTTTTAGGGCAAAGAAAAGCCCTTATTTGTCCTCAAAATTCAGGATCAAACCACCTACCTCCTTCGACAATTCCTCTACGGATTTGGACGAATTGGAAACCGACTTTTGGAGAGAACTGGTGGGGACGAGTCCCCCCAGTCCCCCCCGTGGAGCCGCTACTGTAACTATATGATTGCTATATGATTTACTATTTGTAAAAATAGCATCCGTTGCGTCTGATTGAAGCGCCAATACTAAACAATTAGCGAAGGCAAACAATCAATCGATTAGTCTACCGGCAAGTGTGAATACCGAAATTAACAAGATATTCCCAAAACCTAGGCTGCTAACTTATCGTACTTGTTTTATGAAAAGGGTTATTATGAGAAGACCTGAGCACATATCGAAGGAAGAAGGATATATTTGAACATCTGCCATCTGAGTCATGTTCATCTTATTCAGAAACTGATCAATGACAATACAATTTTTTTTTAATTCAAACTGTTAACACACAGTTTCTGAATTAGAAGTATAGAATTTAAGCCCCTTTTGCGTGCATAATGAGTGAATTAGCTGCCTAGGCTTTGCAGATTGCTTTGATTATATTCGTGGCATTACGAATCAACGGTAGAAATTCTTTTGTTTGCATAATAGATTTGTACTGGCATGTCAATCAAAGGCAATAAATTATATTGCTACTGAATCTGCTCTTGTTATTTCTGCCACATGAAAACAATAAATCCTATAAAGCAAACTTTGATTCTTACCTCCAAAAACAGTTGCTGATTCGACACCAAATCCACCCTCTGTAAATGCACAAATTGTAAACCCATATTGAGCATATGGCTTGAGATTTTTGATAGTGACAGTTTTGTTTGGTGCAAATACATCCACATACTTCTCAATCAGTTTACGTTCTCTAGTGTCTTGCAGCTCAAATAGCCAGTACTTAATCCTATAACCTAGGACTTCTCCATTCCCATCTGTTTTGTTGATCTCAATCCACTTCAATGACAGTTCATAGAAGTCATATTTGTCGATCACTTCTATCTTTGGTGCTGATATTGGAGCTGAAATATAAATTATGAAATTAGAATATCAATCAATTAATCAGTGAATCAATGAATAAGTTAATCAATCAATTAATCATTCAACTAGTCAATCATTCATAAACGGGGTGACCAAAAAAACTGACACTTTTGAAAAATAGTTAAAATTTTATTACATTACTGATCATGACAATTTCTGTACTTGCATTTGTGTCAAGGGCCAAATTAGTTTGCATTTGTATAAAGTCTTGAAATGCCATTAAAGTTGTGGGAATTTTTGCTTTTACAAGCTACCTGGCTTCAACCATACTTTGAAACAAAAAGAAATGACTATAAAATTTAATATTTATCATGCACAAACTATCAAAGTGGTTGATTATTTCCTTGATAGAACTCTTATATGATGTATAGGACTTAAGATGTCATATTATGAAATGATATAGCCCATTTGCTAATAATACGATATTGTGTATAAACTATGGCTCTAACTGCTTTATGCCGTAATTTCGTCTTTTCTCTCCCGCAAGATCAGAATAACGATCACATATTAAATTCATTTGGTCTTTGACACACGCAAAAAGAAAATTTAAAGATCGGAAACATGATCAAATTTTGAAGATTTTCAAAAGATGAATATTTTTTTACTCTATGTGGATTCTATTCTTTAAATGATCTGTGTAGTGGTTATGATTTAGCTTTATCATTACTACTAATGTATTACTACATATGCCTGCGTACATGATCATTAATTGTTATTGTGACATGCGATCTCCCAAACGCAAGTGTTTATCTTTGCTTACGAAGTCTACATTCTGGAAATCTCGAGTACAGCCTTTGATCTAAAAGTAACTAGAGCAACAACTTACTACTTTGTTTGCATGTGCCGTTGATAGAAAAAGTGACACCAAGGCCTTTAGAAGTGAAAGCACCAATTCGTATGTGGTACCAGCTGTAATGTTTCAAACCAGTTATCTCCGCCTGAAAGACACTTGTATTTACTTCTTTCATTTTCTCTCCTGGCAGTCCGCCATATGCTGCATATGGATTTACTGATCGAGGTGCCCTGTGGTATTGATGCAATGGGACATTTAGTGGCCTGTAGAAAATCCTGTATCCAAGTATGATGCCATCTCGCAGTGATTCTGGTATTGGGCTCCAGAACACCTTTATTGATTCATATGCAACTGGCCAAGTCTCGACGATTGTTGGTGGGCCATCTGGTTCTACAAAATTATGGAAAATTGTTAAAAGTAATACAGTAGAATTTTTACATCAATCTATAAGTTTAGAAGACAACAGTACCAGTACAGTATACAGTAATAATGAAAATAACTGAGTCTAATTATGATAAAAATAACTGAGAATAGTTATCGTTATTATCACTGTATACTATACTGTTACTGTACTGTACTACTGTACATGATACGGTACACAAGCAATAATGTTGCGTTATTGCAATACAGCAACAGCAACAGAGTAGTTGTATTGAACTGAATAGCTTATGGCTTCATAGCGGCAAGCGGCAGGAAGAGTCCATGAGTGAAGATCAGATCTAGACATTAATCCTTCATATGATACGCGACTTGGCCTCATGTGCTCTAATAAACAACTCTAGAACAACAAAAGCTCCAACCAGATTTCCTCAACGAACTTTTGTGTCTATATCAAAATATAAAATCATAAGTCACTTACTATCCTCTGCTGTTTTTGTAACGATTTGAGTTGTAAAGGCTCCCTTTCCTTTGCTGTTAAAAACTTGGATGCTCAGTCGATATTCAGTGTATTTCCTTAGATTTTTTATTATTGTTGTTGAGTTATCGCCCATCGATTTCACTTCGAAGACTTGGCTCTCATTACAGCCTAATGGCCTATCCTCGTGACAGTCTACGACCTGATATTTCACAGTATAGCCAAGTACCTAGAAAGTAAGAGAATCGAAGCTTGCATATTTCATTAATCGGAGCCCTATTGGCGAAAGTCTGTGGACGAAAGTCGGAAGACAACGGTTTGAGACAGTTTTCATGGAGTTATAGTAATCTTATATTGGTTTATCCCCAAAACACCCTGTGCTTGGTCAAGTCAAGATAGAGCAAACTGTGAGGGGTTGACATTTTTACTTTCCCCCGGCTAACATTCTAATTTTTCAAGCCTATCCACGATGGCGACGCCTTTTCTTCTTTGCCATCAAAGAAGATCAGAATCAGACAGCAAGGATCAAAGAATTTTTCTCGGACGTTGTATCTAATTCAGAAAGTAAACAATACGCATTACAATTCTCGTATATTTTATGTTTGTAGATCAAACATTTAACGATCTGCACTTCAATTAGATCATTAGATCCACAGAATAAATTATCCTTAGATCTTTCCTATTTCTTACGATCTACACTTGCGGTTTTTCTAAGAAAAATCCTCATTTTATAATAATGGACACCAAATTGCTACCTTGGTTTCACAGCACCTTTGTATTTTTGTGTGTTTACATATACAGTTTGACTTATCGGCTGGAAAATACCTTTGTTTGCAATCACTAATCGCTTTGTTCGTGTTAATCAAAAGCAACGGATAATGGTAGAGATCTGGATTATGAAGGGTAATGAATTTCATATGACTTTCATTTACCTTTCCGTTAGCGTCCCCATGTATTTCTGCCATGCTTATCCAGTCGAGTACAATTTCTGTTGAGCTTGCATTCTGGCCTGTGAGATTCCTTGGAGGCTCAAAAGGAACTGTGAAAAATGGAGGAATCAAATTTAATATGTATTTATGTATGTATCATTTGCCACAAAATTAAAATTAAAAACATTTACAAGTTTTATAATATAAAAATAGATACAATACAATATTTAAGATTAAAAACGTAAAGAAAAACACCCACTGTAATTAGTGGTATTAAAAGGTCAAGCTGACCTTATTTCCATAATGGCCCCGTAATGAAAATTAATTGTAATCATAATTGAAATGAGCTTAAACTGTATCAGTGAAATTTAGTATGTATTTTGAAGTAAAACCTTGAATTGAGACATAAAGCCGGATCCCCTGTTTCTATTTTTGCGACCGCATTTATATTATGAGGAACTGTGAAAAATGGAGGAATCAAATTTAATATGTATTTATGTATGTATCATTTGCCACAAAATTAAAATTAAAAACATTTACAAGCTTTATAATATAAAAATAGATACAATACAATATTTAAGATTAAAAACGTAAAGAAAAACACCCACTGTAATTAGTGGTATTAAAAGGTCAAGCTGACCTTATGACATTATGGCCCCCTNTTTCTGCCATGCTTATCCAGTCGAGTACAATTTCTGTTGAGCTTGCATTCTGGCCTGTGAGATTCCTTGGAGGCTCAAAAGGAACTGTGAAAAATGGAGGAATCAAATTTAATATGTATTTATGTATGTATCATTTGCCACAAAATTAAAATTAAAAACATTTACAAGTTTTATAATATAAAAATAGATACAATACAATATTTAAGATTAAAAACGTAAAGAAAAACACCCACTGTAATTAGTGGTATTAAAAGGTCAAGCTGACCTTATTTCCATAATGGCCCCGTAATGAAAATTAATTGTAATCATAATTGAAATGAGCTTAAACTGTATCAGTGAAATTTAGTATGTATTTTGAAGTAAAACCTTGAATTGAGAAATATAACCGGATCCCCTGTTTCTATTTTTGCGACCGCATTTATATTATGTGACATAATCTCGAAGGTTTATCTGGACTTGCCCAAGTCTCTCCCGCGCACTTAAAACCTAAAAATTACCTCTACGAATGAAACAAGATAAGTGGTACCTCTGCGAAGGACAGGTCATTATTTATTAATGGCTTTTGGTTTCTTAGGCTTCTTGGGTTTTAGGGTCTTAGGTACGCGGGAGGGACTTGGGCAAGTCAAAGGTTTATCAAGTTAGTTTTTAATGCGATCTTTCATCTTACGATGACTTTATGATATCTAGGACTCAAAGAAAAGTAGTTGGAAGCAAGAGAGCTCTAAATGTGTCAACTTTAGAGAGTGTTGTTGCTGAGTCCACAAAGTTTTATAGAATTGAACGATTTGCGTTATAACGCAACTTTTTTGAATTGGTAATTCTGTTGATTTGCTTGCCTTTTGTCTTCGTTTGCTTTGCTAATATGGCGGAAAGGAATTTTTTACCACGATCCTTTGTGCCTTGTGGTAGATGGGCCAATCAAATCAGTCGAAGTGCTACGAGACGAAAAAAATTCCTGTCCGCCATCTTTAGCATAATCATCTATTAACGGAAAGGTGAAGCTGAATCACTACGGTTTCAAACAAAAGAAACCTTTAAAATCATTGAGAACAAATAAAATCAAGAAACATTATTGATCCAAAACTAGACTTACTACAATCCTTTAAATTCGCCATGCATTTAAATTGATAAAAGTTTTGATATATTTGAAAGCATACCATATTCATCAGTCCATACTGTGATGTTCTCGCTAAAAACACCTTCAGATTTGTATGTAAATGCAGTGATTTTGAAAAGGTAACGAGTATAGATCTTCAGGCCTCCAATAATCGTGCTGAACGCATCACTGCCATTGTGTCTATTTGGTATCGTTACATTCTTCCATGTAGCATAGGGGATTGTTTCGTCTTTATAATATATCCGGTATCCAAATATGATACCATGCCGATTTGGTTTTGGAACCCGAGTCCAGGACATGTTTAATGCAGTGTGATTTACGAAATGACCAGTAAAGTTCATTGGTTGTTTTGAAGGAGCTGCAAACAAAGGATTTTAGTAATGATAATGCAGGAGTAGTAGAATATTATGCTAACACGGAAAGGATATGTATTTAATCAGCATAAAGTCTGTCTCTAAAGTTTGATCACGCTTTGTCCCTGGTAGCTAAACATAAAATTCAAATGCTGTAAGATAGTTTATTGTGCCTTAGATGCCGTAAAAAATAAGGCTAAACAACTATGTTTGCTTTCAAAAATATCTTTTTTTTCGTAGCACAAACTTTGAAATTATGTGGGTCGCTAATTTCTTGTAATAAGACTATGAGCCTCACTGTCCCTTTGCAACCCCATAGTTGAAACTCTAAATAAATAGCAAAATACAACACCCCGTACCATCTGCATCCGTTCTTATCACCAAAACACTGCTGTAGTTTCCAATTCCAATTCCAGTTATACCAGCAACCCTGAATTCATACAGTGCATAATAGTCCAAGTTTTTTGTCGTAAGAGTGAACATTGATTCGTTTACCGTAACGTTTTTCCAATGGCTACTAAATATCTTATCCTTGTATTTCACATTATACCCGGTCATGACACCATTTTGATCGTCTATTGGAATTGCCTCCCAGAAGATGCGAATCGCAGTGGAACTGATGTTGCTTCCTCTCAAATTCAATGGTGGTGAGCTTGGCACTAGAACAGAAAGAGCACTTGATAGGAAGATTGAAGCTGGAATTCCAAAAGGTACAAAATGTCGACAATGCTGCGTTTCTATTGTTCTGCAATGGGGCATTTCGCTCTTTGATTGACGTTGCCTCAAAGTTAACCAATCAAAGCAGTCCAAAATTTAGTGCGCGAAATTTCGCATCTGGTGGAAATCAGCATAGGCATCAAGTCTTCAAAAAACATTGCACGATTGGTTAATGCATCTTTCGCTTGATTTAATGGCTTGAAGGAAAGTTCAGGTACATTGCTATAAGTGTTCATTGGCAATCTTTGATATCTTGATTATTTTCAGAATTTCAGCGTCTTCTATGTTTCAAACAGTTTTCGGTTGTGACGTCATCAAACTGCTAAATCGTGAACAAAAAGCTACGGATTTTTGCTTAGCGCCATATTATAGAACTTCATAAACTGTGGTTTTCTTGAAGGTTGTACCGTTTTTCTTCTATCATTTTAGGATTTACAACGATTTAAAGTTTTGCCACAGCTTTTGGTGAGTTCTTTCAATAAAATGAAAAACACAATAAATCTGAAAATAATCAAGATATCAAAGATTGCCAATGACAACTTATAACACAGTACCAGAAGTTTTTTTATTTTAAGCGATTAAGTCAAACGAAAGATGCATCAACCAATCGTGCAATGTTGTTTACAGATTTGATTCCTATGCTGTGGTAATCCAACTTAAGTATGTCACCTGACTGCTGTTTTGCTAATATTTCTTAGCATCCCAGGATATACATCACAATTTTTGATGAGTTTAATGACACATACAATATCGATATGGACTTTTTGTCATTCTTATTTTTTGAAACAGAGTTCCTTAAGGATCAAGGATACAGCAGACATGAATGTACCGGGTGAGTCACAGAAATGTATCCACTGTTTGAAAAATCGCACAGGAAAGGCTATGCAACCAATTTGTTACATTTTAATTTCATCATCTTACTGAGGCTTCAATTTAATTTTAAAATTTTCGTCATAATTTTAGGTGCATTCTTTTCTTCTGAAGTTAGGAATTATCGAGAAGTGCTATTTCTCGATATGCCCAAAAAACAGCTGAAAATGGAAATGTAAATTCTGACATTTTGATGCTCAGCATTGATGCATTGTAAATTATAAATAAATTCTCAAAACTAAGTTAAACCCTCTGTCAGGCAACGTAGTTGTATTTTTTTAAATATGTTTATATTTTTTGCAGTACTATTTTTCAAAGAATGGATACATTTTTCTGACTCACCCGGTACTTTATTTGAAATATCTTACATTGTGCAAGTATGGTGAAATTATGCATGGGATCAATGGGATCAGCACAAATGTTTTACTGAATAAGCTCATCAACTACTTAAAATTTCATAGTCTTGAAACATAAAAAGTTTTGAACCAAACTTGAATTCAACTGTATATGCATCTGTAGGAATATATCCAAAATTGAAATAAGACCCATTTATCTTTTCTGCAAAGCTCCTTAGAGGCCCTTAGAGCAAGCAAGACCCTCATCGTGATAGAAAAAGATCCCAAGTCTCGATTCCAATTTGCTAAAGCAAAGGACAACTCCTTGACCTCTTTTCCGGTTATCTTTGCTTCCCAACGAGCATGGTTGTCTTGGAAATGCATGATTTATCTTTGACCAATATGAAAATGAAATTGAAATTCCCTCATTTAGTTTCACGCGTTGGGATTTATCTACCTTGGCCTCATTTTCACAAAGTCACTCATGGAAGGTGCTAATCTCTGTTCATACTTTGTAAAGTTTTTAAAGATGAACAAGCAACATGGATAAACGGAGATACAATTTTTGGACAACAATGCTGCCCATTTTGGCCGGAATAAACTTGACAACGTATATCAGACAAGAAAGGAATAACTTTTGATTGAAAATCAATTTGCTCTCAATTAGATTATTTTTCAATTTATTTTCGGCTGATATTTAAAGCCAAGATTACCGTCTTCCAAAGTTCTCTGTTTCTTTATCGCCGAATAAACACCAACGCCTTTGCTTGTCATACCAGCAACTTTGATATCATACTCAACATATTTATCAAGACCAGAAATCAAGGCTGATTTCTCAAATACGATAACATCCTTCTCAATCTCCCTGCCATCAGTTCTTTTGTATTTCACTCTATAGGATGTAATGATCCCATAGGTCTTGGATGGAATAATATCTGACCACGTGACATTTACAGCGGTTGATGATATNCTCAATTAGATTATTTTTCAATTTATTTTCGGCTGATATTTAAAGCCAAGATTACCGTCTTCCAAAGTTCTCTGTTTCTTTATCGCCGAATAAACACCAACGCCTTTGCTTGTCATACCAGCAACTTTGATATCATACTCAACATATTTATCAAGACCAGAAATCAAGGCTGATTTCTCAAATACGATAACATCCTTCTCAATCTCCCTGCCATCAGTTCTTTTGTATTTCACTCTATAGGATGTAATGATCCCATAGGTCTTGGATGGAATAATATCTGACCACGTGACATTTACAGCGGTTGATGATATGGGAGATGTTATCACACCAATGGGTGGAGCAGCAGGCTCTGAAGAAAAAGGGAATTTTAGAAGATTTCAAATTTGTGCCTGTTCAAAAGTGTCGTATGTTTGACTCATAAATTGTTTTGTGGTCGCCATAATATTCAATGTTGATTTTGAATCAAGAGAGACACAAAGAAATTGTCATGATCAGTAACATAATCAAATTTTGGTGATTTTTCAAAATTGGCACTTAGTTTGGTCAATCGGTAGATTTTAGTGTCGTTATGATAACTCTTTGTTCTTCTTGTTACACAACGCAATGTTCAACTTTTGTGCGATTAGCGACTTTGAATTTTTGACAGCTGGTATTTGTATGGCCTGATACACATCAGGCTAGTATTTACCATTTTCGTAAAATTCTAAGAATCCTGAGATATCAAATTTAAGAAAAAAGTAACTGGATTGAAACCAGTTTTATGAGATTTTTCAACAAATTTATCCGGACTTTTCATTTTATGAATTAATTAGTACTTACTATCCTCATCTGTTCTTACAGTCAACCCAGCGCTTTGTGGTCCTTCGCCAATGCTTGTGACAGCAGAAACTTTAACATCATAGTTCTCCCATATATCTAGTCCACTCTTTGCAAAGTATTTATTGGCTGTTGTTCCAGTCACCCAGGCTGCACCAGTTCCTGTCTTACGTATATAAACTTTGTATTGTGTGATAATTCCATTTTGGTCCCAAAATGGCAAATCTTTCCACGAGACAAAAATGCTAGATGAACTTGTGTTTGTTGCAGATATGTCTGTGGGTGGCGCGGATGGCTCTGTGACAAAAAATGATGGTAAAATTAAGAATATGAGGTTCTTTTGAGCCATGTTATAGTGAAAAGCACATCAAAATTTTGTTTTTAAATGCATAGTCCCCTATGCATGATATGATTTTATATGATATTTGGTCAGTTAAGATTATGAAAATACAAAAGATTTTTCGGATTTTCTTCACAACGAAGCTTCCCTAACATTTGAAGTTTAATCTTCAAAACTTCCACCTCAAAAAAGATTATTTGATATTACATGTTATTAGTTTATCGTCTGCTAGAAAAGCCCCCCATTTGCCAGTTACCGAAGAAGTAGAGCATTCCATCCCTCGTTTTCTTAATCCGAAGAACGTTAAGCTTGTCTCCGAAGAGAGAAGCATATGGGAATTATAGGGTGAGTGGTTGTACTTTCCTAAGTAGCAACTTCTATCCAATTTCTAGCCTGTTGTCCAGCCCAACCATAAGCCTACCCATCACCTAAATTGAATTCTTTTTCTTTTGAGCCAGCCTGCAGTAACTCTAATTTTGAATCCCTTTTAGAAAGGAATAATTCTATATCTCCTCATCAAAATAATCTGCAGTTGTTGTTGATTGAAATTTTTCTGACTAAAATAAATCTAAATCCAAGCTTTGTGAAAAAATTGTGCCCCGTCTACCTGAAGATTGTGACGAAATGAAAAAAGATTCTTGCTAAATTGTTGGATGATCTTGCTCTTCAGATGTTAAATTAAAGTTTGCTACCATTCCCGTCAAAATCCGTTGAACAATGATGGAGCTATGATCTTTAGAAGACCAAATTTGTCTGATGACTGAAACCAGCGGTCGGCCATTTTGTCCTACTATTTTGCAGCGATAAACAGCTTCATTGATGAACTGAAACAGCCCCCAATTTCATAGCTCTCGCAAAAATGTCAATGAACTCCTTGATGATTATTTGGATGTTTGCGAGAGTTATGGCATTGGAAAATTCTGTTTGGGTTCATCAATGAAGCTGTTTATCGCTGCAAAATAGTAANCGGTTATCTTTGCTTCCCAACGAGCATGGTTGTCTTGGAAATGCATGATTTATCTTTGACCAATATGAAAATGAAATTGAAATTCCCTCATTTAGTTTCACGCGTTGGGATTTATCTACCTTGGCCTCATTTTCACAAAGTCACTCATGGAAGGTGCTAATCTCTGTTCATACTTTGTAAAGTTTTTAAAGATGAACAAGCAACATGGATAAACGGAGATACAATTTTTGGACAACAATGCTGCCCATTTTGGCCGGAATAAACTTGACAACGTATATCAGACAAGAAAGGAATAACTTTTGATTGAAAATCAATTTGCTCTCAATAAGATTATTTTTCAATTTATTTTCGGCTGATATTTAAAGCAAAAATTACCGTCTTCCAAAGTTTTCTGTTTCTTTATCGCCGAATAAACACCAGCGCCTTTGCTTGTCATACCGGCAACTTTGATATCATACTCAACATATTTATCAAGACCAGAAATCAAGGCTGATTTCTCAAATAAGATAACATCCTTCTCAATCCCCCTGCCATCAGTTCTCTTGTATTTCACGCTATAGGATGTAATGATCCCGTAGGTCTTGGATGGAATAATATCTGACCACGTGACATTTACAGCTGTTGATGATATGGGAGATGTTATCACACCAATGGGTGGAGCAGCAGGCTCTGAAGAAAAAAGGAATTTTATAAGATTTCAAATTTGTGCCGGTTCAAAAGTGTCGAATGTTTGACTCATAAATTGTTTTGTGGTCGCCATAATATTCAATGTTGATTTGAATCAAGAGAGACACAAAGAAATTGTCATGATCAGTAATATAATCAAATTTTGGTGATTTTTCAAAATTGGCACTTAGTTTGGTCAATCGGTAGATTTTAGTGTCGTTATGATAACTCTTTGTTCTTCTTGTTACACAACGCAATGTTCAACTTTTGTGCAATTAGCGACTTTGAATTTTTAACAGCTTGTATTTGTATGGCCTGATACACATTAGATGCTATCCTGATACACATTAGATGCACAGGATTCATAGCGTTTTCATAAAATGCTATGAATCCTGAGTTATCAAATTTAAGAAACAAATAACTGGATTCAAACCAATTTTATGAGATTTTTCAACAAATTTATCCGGGGGTTTCATTTGATGAATTAATTTAGTACTTACTATCCTCGTCTGTTCTTACAGTCAACCCAGCGCTTTGTGGTCCTTCACCAATGCTTGTGACAGAAGAAACTTTAACTTCATAGTTCTCCCATAAATCTAGTCCAGTGTTTGCAAAATATTTATTGGCTGTTGTTCCAGTCACCCAGGCTGCACCAGTTCCTATCTTACGTATATAAACTTTGTATTGTGTGATAATCCCATTTTTGTCCCAAAATGGCACATCTTTCCACGAGACAAAAATGCTAGATGAACTTGTGTTTGTTGCAGATATGTCTGTGGGTGGCGCGGATGGCTCTGTAACAAAAATTGATTGTACTATTAAGAATATGAGATTCTTTTGAGCCATGTTATAGTGAAAAGCGCATGAAAAGTTTTGTTTTTAAATGCATAGTCCCCTATGCATGATATGATTTATATGATATATGGTCGGTAAAGATTATGACAACAGAAAAGATTTTTCGGAATTTTGTTCACAATGAAACTTGATTTTCCCTAACATCTGAAGTTTAATCTTAAAAACTTACTCCTCAAAAAGATTATTTGATATGACATGTTATTAGTATATCGTCTGCTAGAGAAGCCCCCCATTTGCCAGTTACCGAAGAAGTAGAGCATGTTCTTAATCCAAAGAACATTAAGCCTGTCTTCGAAGAGAGAAGCATATGGGAATTATAGGGTGAGTGGTTGTACTTTCCTAAGTAGCAATTGCTATCCAATTGCTAGCCTGTTGTCCAGCCAAACCATAAGCCTTCCCATCACCTAAATTGATTTTTTTTCCTTTGAGCAAGCCTGCAGTAACTCTAATTTTGAATCCCTTTTAGAAAGGAATAATTCTATATCTCTTCATCAAAATAATCTGCAGTTGTTGTTGATTGACATTTTTCTGACTAAAATAAATCTAAATCCAAGCTTCATGAAAAAAAGATCTGTTGAAAGAGCGGGAAATATAATTAACAAAAGTGGGAATACTTTGCAATTGCCACAAGCCAGAAATATGACTCACGGAATCGAATCTGTACATCCAGGCCAGCGGCTTTGTCATTGATTATCTTAAAAGTTTGAAATGACCAGAAAATCTTGCAATATTCACAAAAAAACTCGGGAACTGGGAAGGACTAGACTCCAACTTTCGACTGTGTGAATATACAGGGTGCTTCAGGAAAATCGCAACCCAACTATAATTGAACATTTTCAAGAAATAACAAGATTTGATTTATGTGTAATTTATAAGATCTGAAAGCACAACCCTTCTTCTTTCCAATTCTATGCATTTTTGATACATCAATGGAATTATTTATCACTTCACTGATGTTTTAGTAAGTATGGTCTATTTTAGATGCAGGAAAGTGTAAGATATTTGCATAGGCGAACACCATCTTCGTGAGAGCTTATGTTATCATTTTTAATAAATGTGTCTCTTGGGAGTAAATTTGCATATTTATTCCTAACAAGGGCATCACCTCAAGTGTCTCTTGGCTGAAATGTTTTCATAAAATCTGTTTTGTAACATTTTACGATAAAAAAGGACTTGATGTTGCTCTTGCAGCATGATGCATACAAAATAGGACATACTTAATAGAATATCAATTAAATGATGAATAATTCCATAAATGTATTGAAACTGCATATCATTGGAAAGAAGAAAGATTGTGCTTTCAGATGGTATACATTACATCTATTGAAATCTTTTTATTTTTATTTTTAATTATAGTTGGGTTGCTTTTTGTAACACCCTGTATATTGCAGATTTGAGGGGCATTTATAATTGCTTTTTGTAATTTAGTTTTGTGTATGATATTGTGCAAATAGGTACATAGTTGGCTTTGATTAAATATAGCTAGCTATGTTTCGTACCTCAACAACTGCAAACAAATGATTTATTATTAGTTTACTGTTACTCCCAGTGATTCAGTGATTATCACACACGAGCAAAGTCAGAATCAATAAAATATTAGAATGGAATTAGGATATTAAACTTACTATCTTCTCTTGTCTTCTCTTCAACAGGTGCGCTAAAAACTCCACTTCCCTTACTTGTCCTTCCAGCAATTTTGAATTCATATGTAGTGTATTCCTCTAGATCTATCGGTAGAACCATTTTGTTATTTGCACCAGCGATAACTACTGATGTCCAGTTCTTTGGTACATAGTCTTTGATTGCATACTGAACCTCATAGCCATTGCAGATGCCATTAACGACTGTTTGATCCACGTAAGATCTCCATGTGACTCTTATCGATTTTGAGGATATACTCATTTTCATGATCCCAGGTGGCGGGGCATCAGGAACTAGAAGAAGAAAAAGTTTTTGCATCACTCGTTTTTAATCCAATTCTTAATTTGCAATCTAAGCCTATATGAAACAGTCAGGCTATAATATAGCAGTATTATGGCCATGTTTTTCAATTGTCTAGCAGTTCTCCAACAGTACGATAACCTGACCTTAACAGTAATTTCTATCGAAATATGCTAATTAGCTCCTATTCGCAGTACTTTAGCAGTACATTAACCAAAACTTAAGCGGTACAAGATTCAGGTAGCAGTTAAGAATCAAGAAGTTAAGAATTCAGGTAGCAGTTGTACTCTTAGATTACTTCTACCTTAGCAGTAGTATGGCTACAGTATGGCCATATTACTACTAAGCTTAGCAGTACTGCTTCGTACAGGAAGAAAGTGACAAAAATCATCCAACCATTTTATAAGAGTTTGCTGCTCACTCTGTCTATTTCAAGGTACATGTTGCAAAGTTTGGCAGTTGTCTTTAATGTCTTTTTTTATTTTTTTTTATCTTCCATTAAAAGATTTGCAATAACGAACTACCTAGAACACTACATTTAAACTACTTTACTACAATACAGGGACGATACCACAGGGAGCAAAATACAATGACTACCTCATGGCAACCACACAAAACATGCAACTGAAATTACAACTAAATAATACAACTACGAAAAACTACACATAAACGATTAACTACTGATAAATACTGTAGCCTGTTTTACATTGGATGTCATGCCAGCATAGGCAATAATGCCGAGCAACAGAAACCCCGACCGAGAGATCAACAAAGACAACAACCGCCACCGCCACTGCTCCCCCCGCAGAGTCCCTATCGATCAAGCCACTGTGCCTATGCTGTGCGTATGGTTCCCAAATGTTATGGGTTTAATTTAATTGAAATTATGTGTAGATGAATTTTCATTTTAATGTCTTCTTTAGTATTAATCGCAACGTAACTTGTAATGCTAAAGACATGTCCTCAGTCAAACCCATGAGCCACATAACTTTTCNCTAACCAATAGGCTAACCTACCACCTAAAATGATTACTATGATCAATCCTCTGAAATTCTTACCGTCCTCGTCGGTTTTCATAACAATCCCACGAGTTATAATGTGATGCTCTATCGTTCCGTTTATATATCCATAATAACGAGCATAGAATGTATAGTCTGTGTATTTCTTGAGATTCGTTCCATGTATTGTCCTCGGCATGCTTCCTGTAAATTCCAACTTTACGACATTTGGTGTTGCGTTATTTGTTTCGAAGTACAGCATATCATACTTGTCCACGTATGTCCAATTATCTCGTGGTGGAATGTAAGGAGGTGATGTTAGCGTAGCATTTATGGCTGTTGAGTTGATCATCACAGGGGTTGGAGGCGACAGGCTTACGGCAGTCTCGTCTGCAAAATAAAATGACCAGTTTTCAGAGTCATACGGAGCACAGGGGCAGTAGGGGCCGTTACCCCCTATACATCATCCAAAAAGAACAACCACCGCGCGTTTTCATTGAAATTTTTACCAATAATGAGGAAATTTTCCGTCTTTGCCCCCTCAAAAGATTTTGAGCTGTGTACGACCATGCCAATTTTCCAGAAATCCCATTTAAAAGATACGAAGATAAGAGGCTAAATGCAGCCATACAACTTGGCTTATGCAGCCAGTATTTTTGTACTCACACGTTAGCATAAACGTAAGGGGCATTAATTTCCCTATTTAATAATAATAATAAATTCTTTATTTAAGGTTGGCTTCTAGTCTAGCTGCTTTTAACGCCAAACAAAACTTAATTACGTGATACTAATAAAATCAAATCTAGCTTACAACAAAAGTATACAACTAAATATAAATATACGACTATAAAACACCTTCATTATCAATATACAGCTTTCATACTCTACAATTGCAATCAAAATCGTAGAAGTTAATTTTTCCTTTGAAATTATTCAATGTCTGGGACTCTTTTATGGAAGATGGCATTGCATGCCATATCATGGATCCAAGAAAACGTGCATGTTCAGTACCATACCCTGTGGTTTTTGGTTTTGGTCCCAAAATATTTCTACTACTGCGAAGGGTATATGGCATATCTTTCTCGATGAATATATGGTTCATGAAAATTGGATTAAGATTCCTTGGAGTTTTAAAATTTTCAGTAGCAAGCAACTGTAAATTTCTGTTGCGAATGGAGACTATTTCTTCTTTCGTTAGTTTATCCTCAAAACTTGAACAACTATCTTTGTTTGCGAGTCTCAGGGCTCTTTCGTGGATTTTGCTTATTTTCTCATTAACTGACCTATCATGGAAATAGTTCTAAAAATTTCTTCAAAATACAGCCGAATAAATGACCAGTTAGAATTTAATGCAAATATATGTTTCAGTTCACCCTCTTCTGCTGTCAATTAAGTTGAAACCACTTGTAATTGCAGAACTTGCAATGCAACATGCTTTCCGCTAGACAGAAATGTTNGCGAATGGAGACTATTTCTTCTTTCGTTAGTTTATCCTCAAAACTTGAACAACTATCTTTGTTTGCGAGTCTCAGGGCTCTTTCGTGGATTTTGCTTATTTTCTCATTAACTGACCTATCATGGAAATAGTTCTAAAAATTTCTTCAAAATACAGCCGAATAAATGACCAGTTAGAATTTAATGCAAATATATGTTTCAGTTCACCCTCTTCTGCTGTCAATTAAGTTGAAACCACTTGTAATTGCAGAACTTGCAATGCAACATGCTTTCCGCTAGACAGAAATGTTTTTCTTGTGTCATTCGCCTTGGAAATGTTGGGGCTGATTACATGGGTTAATTGACCTCTTGCAGCTATGCTCGGGCTCGCCTGCAGCTCGTGATTACAGTGAAGGGTTGGCCCACTCATAGCTCGGCTTTTGCCCTGAAACAACCCGGGTAACCAACTCAAGGCAGTCCACGTGATTGCGGAACAGCTGAAACGATCAAACGCATTTGATCAAGACGAGTCAACCCCGCCGTGTGTTTGCTGCGATTACCTGATAAATGCTAGCTCGTCTAGCTGGCTTCATACGATATCGAAAAGTGAGTCAACTCGGCAAGTTGGGTTGACTCGTTACATATCATCACAAAATTTCTTCATGAAGAATGTATTAGAATTATCAGGACTACTCACTAATAAGCAAACGAGCTATAAACGGATCTTCTCACCCATGTAATAACTAACCTCTTAGTTCATGTGTCGATTATAGTGAATTGACATTTGATGAGATTGAAGCTGCACTTACTTATCTCTAGATTTTGAAGAAGACCATCCCAAGAGTTGGAATAAGAACCACTGTCATGTTTATGCTCGACTTGAATATAGTCCCAACCAACACGCTCGACTCGTGCTGCTCTCACGTGATATAGTGTGTCATTTTGGAGTTGTCCAATATTGATCTCCACTTTTGGTAAGCTAGAGATGCAATAATATTAATCTTCTTAAGAAATTAACCTGTAAAACTGTATTTTAGTAGTCTTGTAGAGCTAAATGCTGTCTCAAATTATATGTCACATGAGATTTGCGAAAGCACAAAAGGAATCATGCAAAACATTTCAATGGACGATTCCGTAAACCCTTTTCGGTCCGACGGGACTTCTACGTCCCACCAAGATAAATTATATCCAGAATGTTCAGGTTACATGAAGTACCCATGCGTCGTGTGGTTCTAAATAGAGTAATGTCTTATTTTGTGTTCGACAACTTCATTTTGCTTCCTGTTTGCAACATGGCTACCCTGGGTACCAGACCCCAGATGATGAATTTTAGTGGAAAACTACCCATTTTTAGCAATTTTTTGGCGATTTCAGCTAAACCGACCCATGTTTAAGGAAAATCTGCCGAAAATGTCCCATGTTTAGAGAATTATGGGCCAAAAACCCACCCATATGGGCGGCACATACCCGTACCATCAACATGTTATTTACCCCCCCCCCCCGGGTACCCATGGTACAACATGGCGAGTGATTTCGAAATTTTCAGAGAGCCTATTATTTTTGGGCGGGACGAAAATTTTGGAGTAAGTGGGAGGTTGAAATATCTAATTTCTTTATACATGGATATTTTAGAATGGGAAAGTAGGTGATTTCCTTGCAGCTTTTTGCTTGTACTTTCGTTAGGCCACCATAACAAATGAATTCTGAATACCTGGGGCTGATTCAGAGGCATTCCCTGTTTTAGGAAATTAAATCAGTAGAAACCGCCCAGCCCCCCAAAGGCAATTTTTTTTTCACTATTTTTATCCGACTCAGGCCGATAAGTATCTAATTTCAAAATCAGAGTAATATCTGATGAATATTTCTAATGACAGCGAGGAAGTTTTATCACGATGCATTGCGTTCTTTAATAGAATCCTAATATAATCGTGAAATATTTGTAATTGGAACGCAATGCATCTCGGTAAAAAGGTCCTCTCCACCATCTTAAGATGAACTGTCTATTGTTTCCATTCGCGGAAATTTTCAAGTGACATCTAATTTGAGACAGACTTTGATTCTTAGTCAAATAAACAAAATACAGTTTCACGATCAATAGCATAGTAAAATTTTGGTGATTTCTCAAAAATTAAAATTTCATCGTTTTGGATCAGCAGGCGGAAACGAAGAGACAGCCGTCAATTGCAAAATAATTGGTGGACATCCATAACGTACGTTTTCATTAGTGGGATGAAATTGTATTTTATAAAATTGTCTCTTTCAGTGGATAATAAAATATTCATAAAACAATCAAATAATCATAAAATCTTCGCAAATTAATCGCAATAATCCAAACATAGTATTAAAACCATGAAATAATCAAAATAATCATAAAATAATAGCAAAAAAATCATGATAAAATTATCAAAATAATCATGAAATAATTGTAAAATAATCAAATATTCATAAGATAATCGATAATGAAAACAATTAAATATTCATAAAATAATCCCTTGTGATTAATGATCTCGAACACTTTTTGGGAATGATTTACCGCTCGGAATGGAAGTGGGTCTGAAGATTGGAAATTGTTGTTTACTTACTTTATGGATGCCCCCTTGAGACAGATTCTACTTACTCTAGGTCAGCAGTACCATAACTCTTGTCAACATTATTCTTGGTGAGGAATAGCTCGCAAATTTCATTGCAAAACATCCTGAATGTGTAATCACCACTAGTTTTTGGTTTCATGTAACCAATGAACAGCATTGCATAATAATCATCCAGATGCTCATTTGCTTCATAAAAACTAGGCCCACAGGTGAATTCCATTGGTTTGTCAGGATATTTTGCAGAATTTAAACTGTAAAATGTCGACATTTTTCGATCAGATGGCATTGATACTGAGTTATATTTTTGACCAAGTACACCATTCCACTTGTAAAATTCTGGAAAAATTGAAAACAAAACATCTTTAAGCCTAGGTTATAAAACACAATTAATGTAGTTCGTAAGCTGTGTTTATTTACAATTACTTTCTGCCCTGGCCTATAAGTGCCCTCGCTGTGATGCTTTCTGTGCGCATACATACGACTACGTAGGCGCAAAGAAAGAATCGCAGCGAGGGCGCTTCTAGGCCAGGGCAGAAGGACACAGTAGACAAACACAGTTTCATGAATTTTATTGTTACATTGTGCGAGAAACATTAATTGTGTTTTACAACCCAGGCTTTAAGGGTCTATTTACAACATGGGACAATCATCATCTAGTGCATGGATCATCCAGCCACCTGGAGCAGAGATGCCCTGCATTTACCAAAACACCATGGATTGTCAAGGCATGATCTTCCGGAGATGAGAGGTGTAGACTGATTACCTTAGTTTCTTGTATCCCTGCGGTAAACCTCGCACAAAGTGGAATTATACTAAAACATTGAAAAAGCTGACCCTATTTTGTATAATTAATTGAATCATGATCAAATAACTGCCTGGGCTCGACCGTTATTCGTCAGAAATTGAATGCAGCAAAATCACTTTAAGCAAACAGTTAATGAGCAAAACCCTATCACAGATAAGAAGAAGAAAGCTCATTTTAACTGCTGAGTGCAATAGAAATCTTGTAACTCGATCATTTTCATGCTCTTAAAACTCGTAAAAGCTTGAAAATCCAAAAATATAAAAAATCTTTGGCAAATCTGAAAGATTATTAAAATCCTAAAATCTCGTACGCTATTATTCGAGTGATTTGCTCCACGGAAAGGATTCTTTGATTAAATATCAACAATGAATCTTAGCTCACCCATAGACCTCCAAAGGTATCTGGAATCTAAAGGTTGCACCTCTGTATTATCTGGAAAGTGAACTCCAAGATAGAGATGATCTGGGTTCACTCCATTTCCATAATGATATACGACGAGTAGGTATCGGAATCCTTTCTTTAACTCAACTTCTGAAGTCCACTTGCTGGAAAAGAATTAAACAGACACTTAATAATTATATCTTTTATCAAAAACTCTTTAGTAGAAACTCAACTCTCAGATCGCTGAAAAATTAAGAAACTCTATGTTGTACTGGGTAAAAATTATTTAAGCAACTGTTTATTTTAGTCAGCAAAATCCTCAGCATATTTTTCTTTATTTTCACTTGCTTCCTATATTATATTGCTCGAAAGATACTTGAGTAATGTCTAACTTCGGAAAGGCCTCAAAAAGCTTCCTTTTAAAATGTTTGCGAAGACGCAAGAAGTAAGCATGAAGGTTGTCGGTTGTCATGGAACTTGTAAGAAACTCGGAAGAAACTCTGAGTACCGAAAATCGGACAATTTTAAGAATCGTTCAGTACCGGCTCAAATTCTTAGTTTCTTATTAGAAAAGTACGTGTATAGACCAAAGACAGATTTTGTAACAAAATCATCCGTTTGCTTTTGATTGACACACTGGTAAAAATGATGAGAAAGCGCAAAGAAGGGATTTCTATGACTGATTAGTCGAATTGAAAGGTAAATAAAATACACCGCAAACAAAGCCTAAAACATACGCTGCCAACTTCAATCGTGCAGCATGCGAATTAGGGCTATTAGGGGAAGCTATGAGCCATATACAGAAAGAAGATGGGTAAATCTAAACATCTGCCTTCCCACCAAAGGTGCCACAGGTCTGTTCATAAATCAATGGGAAGGTGCAACTTTGTTATACATTTCAGAAACAGGATGACGACAATAAAATTGCTCTTTCTTTCTCGTATCAGTTCATTGAGGTTTCTTGACATTGAAATTTGCCCAATCTTAAGCTGTAGAATTGTTACCGTCATTGTTTCAGAATTTTCTATTAGTTTAATAAACAGAACGTAGGATTGACTGTTTTCGAGCGCCAGAGCTGTTTCAGGTGGCTTCGTAAATATGAGCAAGAAGTATGGGAGAATGGGGCTGGTTGTCACAGGCGTGGGTTGTCACACTTTCATTTTCAATCGAATGTTTGGATTGCTTTGATTTGCTTGCTGATACATTTGAAAGAAGTACATCACAACCTCCAGAAAACATCATTGGCAAAGTTTTCGTCGGTTTGTGTTTTCATTCAGTTTGTGACAGTGACAACTTACCCCTGTGACAACTAGCCCCACTCTTCCCTAATAATTTGTGCTTATTATATAACATACCGATTTGCCCAATTTGCAGCTGAATAACTGGAAGCCTCTAAAATATTCTTGAAACCACCAGGATTAATTTCAATGAGAATTCGAGCCTTGTTGTTGGCTAATACAGAGAATTTGTGCTTTCCATCTTGCGGTGAGACGAAATAGGCCCGAAATCTGTTATGCTGCTTTACTGTATACTCTTTTTTGTATTGGAACGTATCGAGATTTGAAGCATATGTTGGGCAATTAGGAAAGTTAGGGATATTCTTGAAGTCATCAAATGCGTATTCTGTAGAAGAAAGCCATGTTTCTAACATCAAGCCACGACCATATTGATAGAATTCTGCAAGAAAATATGCGGGACCATTATGGAGACGAGGTATATTTCTCACATTTTTAATGCCTGCCTCCTTAACCTAGGAGTGATGTTTTTCTTTTTATTGTTCACTTTTTGAATTTGATTGCTATATATGACGGCTTTGCCAAAAAAAGTAACCCTACGATAAAGAAATTTCTAAAACTTTCTGAATTCAAGATTTTAATGCAATTTATATGGCACTAAGTACGACATAAAATACTCCTACTTAGTGAAAATCAGTTCATTATCAGCTGTATTTAAAAAGAAATGTTTTGAAAAAAGATGGTATCGAAAACCACTGTAACAAAATCACTAATCATCAACAATAAGCTGCCAAATAATTGTTTGATTATTGAATAATTTCTAATCCAGCTAACATTTCACTAATTTCTCCTGGCAATGAGAGGGACTTTTAAATTGATATTCGTAATGCTGAAGGCAGTGAATGCATCTTTTTAGTAGTATAACATAACATGGTTTGTAAGTAACACACTATTATTGTAAAACAGGAGTTTCTTAATTTCGATATGTTTCATCATTACTTTTCAATGCCTCTCATTCTGTAACGGTNTTATCAGCTGTATTTAAAAAGAAATGTTTTGAAAAAAGATGGTATCGAAAACCACTGTAACAAAATCACTAATCATCAACAATAAGCTGCCAAATAATTGTTTGATTATTGAATAATTTCTAATCCAGCTAACATTTCACTAATTTCTCCTGGCAATGAGAGGGACTTTTAAATTGATATTCGTAATGCTGAAGGCAGTGAATGCATCTTTTTAGTAGTATAACATAACATGGTTTGTAAGTAACACACTATAATTGTAAAACAGGATATTTTTATTAATTTCGATATGTTTCGTCATTACTTTTCAATGCCTCTCATTCTGTAACGGTATCTTTTAACAGAGTGGTAATTTGTACAAAACAGATGCGAGTAGAGATGAAGACAATGCTGTGCCAGGAATGACAATTCTATTCATTGAAAATGTTGCAAGATTATAAACAAGTACACTTTTCCTCAGTTTTAGAAGCAAAGATCAAGTTACCCATTTTGCAACGCTTTGACCCATTTTTCCCTACTCTATCCTAACTATTTTTTATATAACTAGTAAATCTTGGTAAAAAAATTATCGGTGCTGTTCAATACAAAATATAAAGGATCACTTACTTGAAGGTAATGGTGGATACCCTGATACGAAAGCAAACTGCAATGCCACTAAGCAAAGTGTGAAATATCCCCAATGATAGGAAGGCATTTTAATTGTTTCCATGCCTGTCAGTGCTAGCTGCTTATGATTCCTGGAAGAAATGAAACATTTTATACCAGTATATAAATTTAGTATAGAAATGTAAATTTAGTATAGAAATTGGTCATAACAAAACAGGTATAAAATGCAACCGTTCATCCTATATCAAGCATGTGCCGCAAGTATTGCCAAATTCATGGAAGTAGATAAAGAAATGGATACCCTTTTAGCAGTCTTGATGGCAACCTCTATCCACAGAGAATCCTAGTGCCTCCGCGGGGGATCTTTATCTAGTACATTGAAGAATTAACCATATTACTTGAATGCATTGCATAAAACAGAGGATTCTGGACCGAAGTCGGTAGAATTCATTGGAATTAAGATCTTGGTTTCTTCGTTTCTTCCAATAAAATTCACGCTTGTGTTCAGAAAAAAGCATGCATTCTTTTATGAAGTGTAATCAAGGCCAAAATTAAACCTTGATTGTGAAGAGACAATCATGCACTTTTGTTACTATCATACACTTCCCGATCATGCACTTTCCATTCTTCTGCTTTTCAATCATACATTTTGCAATCGTGCATTTTCCATTTTTGTACTCTCAATCATGCACTTTCTGATAATGCACTTTTCAATCATGCACTTCGTATATGTTCACTTTCTAGTCGTTCACTTTGTAACCACGCAATCTGAATGCATGCACTTTTCATTCATGCACTCATAAAGATATTTGTGCACTTGAAAGACATTCATGTAATTTGTTATCATGCACTGTCCAATCCTACAGTACTTAGTAATCTCTTAATGAGTTCAATATTCTGAAATCACTCAACCCCTAAGTGAAACATAGCGCGCTTATAGAGTTGACGTTTGCTTGAAGCGCGATTGCTAATTGTTATCAATCTGCCGGAAAATTAGGAACCCCGCGTTAAATAGCGCAGAAGAGCAGAAGAGGATTGATGAAAGGTGACAAAAGCTTTTAACCTCATTGCATCAATTACTTTCTAAGACCTAATTGCTTGACCCGGATTACATTGTGGTTTGACCTTGATGTTNGTTCATTATCAGCTGTATTTAAAAATAAATGTTTTGAAAAAAGATGGTATCGAAAACCACTGTAACAAAATCACTAATCATCAACAATAAGCTGCCAAATAATTGTTTGATTATTGAATAATTTCTATCCAGCTAACGTTTCACTAATTTCTCCTGGCAATGAGAGGGATTTTTAAATTGATATTCGTAATGCTGAAGGCAGTGAATGCATCTTTTTAGTAGTATAACATAACATGGTTTGTAAGTAACACACTATAACACACTTAATTTCGACATGTTTCATCATTACTTTTCAATGCCTCTCATTCTGTAACGGTATCTTGCAACAGAGTGGTAATTTGTACAAAACAGATGCGAGTAAAGATGAAGAAAATGCTGTGCCAGGAATGATAATTCTATTCATTGAAAATGTTGCAAGATTATAACCAAGTACACTTTTCCTCAGTTTTAGGAGCAAAGATCAAGTTACCCATTTTGCAACGCTTTGACCCATTTTTCCCTACTCTATCCTAACTATTTTTAATATAACTAGCAAATCTTGGTAAAAAAATTATCGGTGCTGTTCAATACAAACTATAAAGTAACACTTACTTGAAGGTAATGGTGGATACCCTGATACGAAAGCAAACTGCAATGCCACTAAGCAAAGTGTGAAATATCCCCAATGATAGGAAGGCATTTTAATGGTTTCCATGCCTGGCAGTGCCAACTGCTTATGATTCCTGGAAGAAATGAAACATTGCATACCAGTATATTAATTTAGTATAGAAATGTAAGTTTAGTATAGAAATTGGTCATAACAAAACAGGTATAAAATGCAACCGTTCATCCTATATCAAGCATATGCCGCAAGTATTGCCAAATTCATGGAATTAGATAAAGAAATGGATACCCTTTTTGCAGTCTTGATGGCAACCCCTATCCAAAGAGAATCCTAGTGCCTCCGCGGGGGATTTTTATCTAGTACATTGAAAAATTAACCATATTACTTGAATGCATTGCATAAAACCGAGGATTTTGGACCGAAGTCGGCAGAATTCAGTGAAATTGAGATCTTGGTATCTTCGTTGCTTCCAATAAAATTAACGCTTGTGTTCAGAAAAAAGCATGCATTCTTTTATGAAATCAAGGCCAAAATTAAACCTTGATTGTGAAGAGACAATCATGCACTTTTGTTACTATCATACACTTCACGATCATGCACTTTCCATTCTTCTGCTTTTCAATCATACATTTTGCAATCGTGCATTTTCCATTTTTGTACTCTCAATCATGCGCTTTCTGATAACGCACTTTTCAATCATGCACTCATAAAGATATTTGCGTACTTGAAAGACATTCATGTATTTTGTTATCATGCACTGTCCAATCCTACAGTACTTAGTAATCTCTTAATGAGTTCAATATTCTGAAATCACGCAACCCCTAAGTGAAACATAGCGCGCTTATAGAGTTGACGTTTGCTTGAAGCGCGCTTGCTAATTGTTATCAATCTGCCGGAAAATTAGGAACCCCGCGTTAAATAGCGCAGAAGAGCAGAAGAGGATTGATGAAAGGTGACAAAAGCTTTTAACCTCATTGCATCAATTACTTTCTAAGACCTAATTGCTTGACCCGGATTACATTGTGGTTTGACCTTGATGTTTACATTTGAAGTGGCATCAGTAAAATTCCCTTTTCAGGACTTACAAATCCACTAGGTACAGGTACGAAAAAGCTATTTTGTACCCAAGGAACCAATCGAATGGCTCCACATTTTACACACTGCCAGAGCAGGCTTGAGGCAAGCAAATAATGTCTCAGAATCTTCGTATGTCCTGTGCTTCACCTTTTATAGCCCAATACAACTGTGGGAGGGCGGAGAAGTTATTTGCAAATTTATAACAGCGTATATTTTCAAGGGAAGAAGGAATTTAAAGAATCTAAGCCATTTTTTGGTAGCTTGCGATGTGCGCTTCCTGTTGATATAAGTTAGATTTTGTTTTGTTAAACGCAAGGGTAAAAAATAGCTTTTGAGGGAGGTATACTCTCTTAAGCAATAAGGTTGCCTGGAAAATATCATTTTACAATCTTTGCCAATTATTTTGATATGGTTCGAACCCTACATTCTTACGCATCAAATGATGTATAGTTTAATTTGGCTTTTGGGGAGAGAAAACCCAATCTTGTGCTACAAACGTTTACCGTAACCTTCTCTTAATGGCAACATTAAACAACAAAGCAATGCTATTCAAAAAGTATTCAATTAAATTTTCTATGGCAACCATTTTAGCATTCGCAAACAAAGTAATCAAAGCTGAGCGTAGTTTAGTACAATGCAGGTAGCTAGATATTTGACAAAAATAGCGTTATTATTCATTAATATACATCTTTCTTAGGCCCGTTTTATAAGTCGCGCAGCGCCGTGCCGAACCGAGTGAATGCAGACTAATTTTTTTCTGGTTCGGCGCCGCGCGACTCTTATAAAACCAACTTGAAACTTAGTTCGACTGAGTCGAACCATATGCCAAATGCCGACCCGGTGCGACTTATAAAACCAATTTCAGTCGCGCCGTGCCGCGCCATACTCACACCTGCATACTACAACGAAAAATATCACAATATTATCAACATTTTGTGGAGAGAAGATGAGCAAATGTTTTTCCTTACATCCAATTTCTCATTTAAGGAAAGAAACGTCTGAAATTTTAAAGAAAATTTTCAAAAATTCAAATTATACGCATGCGTCTTTATGATTCGGCACGGCACGGCGCGACAAAATGTGTCTTCTTATAAAACAGAGGCGCTCCAAGTCGAACCAAGGTCGAACTCAAATTCCACTGGTTCGGCACGGCGCGGCACGACATATAAAACAGGCCTCAAATTCAAATCTGAACTTAAATGCAATGAATTTATTACAGTTAGGGCAAAAACACAGGAAAATTAGAAAGAAACGAAGTGCTAAAATAGAAGCTTGTTGCAATCGGTGAAAACAATAGCGAATAAAACATATAATAAAGGAAGAATTATAATACACGTAGTTTTTTTCATAAGAAACTACTTATAAGAAACTCAACCCTCAGATCACCAAAAAAAATAAGAAACTCCAGTACTCGGAAAATATGACGTAAGAAACTATTTATTTTAATATAACAAATCCTTAGCATATTTTTACTTTAGTATTCCCTCGTTTCCTGTATCATATTACTCGGAAGGTACTTGAGTAAGGTCTAAACATTGGAAAGACTTCAAAAAACGTCATTTTGAAATGTTCACGAGGGCACAGAAAGTAGACATGAAGATTGATATGGAAGTCGCAAGAAACTCGTAAGAAACTCTGAGTACTGAAAATCTGATAATTTAAAGAAACTGTCAGTACTGGCTCAAATTCTTAGTTTCTTATAAAAAAATACGCTAAGCGCAAACGCTTAATCACAGTAGATGTCTCAATACATACTTTGTACCTTTGTACAAATTTCGAATCTGCTTACCTCTCTTGTAAAAGTCACGCCATCCATCACGCAAAGACCAGTTGAAAGAAGTAAAGTATTGAGATTCGAAGATGAATTCTAATACCGTTGATGAATTATGCAGTGCTGCTATGAATGCTAATACCTGCCAACCAAAACTTTGCAATTGAAAAAAATATAAAATTAAAGCTTTTAACCACTGGTATTTTTATAAGAAACTGTTTCATAAGAAACTATGGTAGTACTAAGATGGCCAAAATTTTAACAAACTCTAGTAATATGTCTGAGAAGTAGAAGCGACTTTTAAAAGATGAATTCATGGAGATTATGGCAAATTGGTCGTTGAACTCTTATTATTGATTAGCATTACAGAACCATTCTATGTTTTGCACGTAATAGAACCCCCCCCCCCCCCTATGTCATGTTTTTTATATCAAGAAACTTTTTATGCAGCAGTTTTAGAAACTACATGATAATTCATGCATTTAAAAAATAAGAAACACATTAAGAAACTTTTAGTACTAACCCTAACAATACATTTAAACCTAACCCTAACCCTATGGTAAATGTTAACGGAAACGCAGAAAACTGATAGAATTTGACCTAGTTGCAACAACAACATGCGCTACGTCTTTGTACCAAAAATTAAACGGGAACGACTAATGGATACAACCAGCAATAATAACTAGTGAAAACGATTAAAAACGATTGAAAAACTGTTTCAAAAATTTTAAACGACATCAGCTATGTCCCCCCAGTCTCCATGACTTTTACTAATTATCTATTAGCTACATTTTTATGAAAAAAATTTGAACAATAGAACTCACAGGTCACGTTAAATGCCCATATTTGGAAGCAGGTAACAGCAAAATCGTTGTTTTCGATGATTTCAGTGGCAAAATTTGCTTAAATTATGAAGTATTATATCTTAAACGAATCAGCAAACAAAGGGCTTTATTTTGATACCGGAATTTCTGGAATTTGATGACGTCAGCACCCTTTTATTTTGACGTCATTTTGGCAGCCATTTTGAGCTAATTAGCAAATTTTTCAAATATTTTCCACCTTTTTCCATTAAGAACACTCCAATGAAGCATTTGTGATGGATTATCACCATTTTGCCAATTCTTTTTGTCTATTTTTACATGGAACAAATTTATAACATAAATTACGTCATCAGAATTGAATAATTTCTACCAAAATATCATTCGAAAATCGCTATTTACAATAAAATAGCATTTTTCAGCAAGTATTTTGACAAACTAGACCAAAATCTGCATACAGTTCCTTCAAAATCTCCGTTAAACTCAAATTTAACTTGAGAACCTGATTTTGGCCAATTTTCAACTTTATGACGTCACTGTGACGTCATAGGACGTGGCAGCCACACCCAAATTGTGCTACATGTTGCAAATTACTTGTTCTATAACTGTGCCAAGTTATACCGATTTCTGGTTAGTCTAAGGCTGTTTTCAGAGCGGGGGGTGGAAAGCACCCCCCATAAATGGTAGCTTGAAAAAAGCCCATATGGATTAGGGTTAACCAAATGTCATTCAAGTAAAAAATGATTGACTCAATTGAATTAAACGTTAAAAAACCTAATAATGATTAAGTGTCAAATAAATCGTGTTGTTTGCAAAACTTTGTTGCTATCAACTGTTTGGTCGGCATATATATTTGTCTCAGCTGCCATTTAGGCAAAAAATGATTGAATCAACTTAATTGAGCATTGATGAAAATATCTATATGTATCTTAAAAATCACTGACTCTTTAAAATTGATGAAGTACATGAATGCTACCAGTAATAGCAAAGTTATACATATATTCAAAACACAAGCAGCTATATTGATGTTATAAGTTCTGCAGGAGAAAGATATCTTCTTTACTAAAAACCAACCAACCAAGTGAATAGTTGCCTTTGGGAATTTGCGCAATGTTTTCAATTTGCGGCATTTGCTGTGATGTTTTCTACAATCGGAATACCATATATGCAGATACCGATCATTGCCCTGTTGAGTCTAGGATTCAATGTCTCATCGCTATGACAACTGACTTCTAAATATCGTCTCACAAATTGAAGTATGGGAGTGATTGTGCGATCAGATGTATTTTCTTGTTTTCTTGTATTTTTCGGCTCCGGCAATAAGGAAGATATCAAGCCCCATGTCACCATATTGACCTCACAAGCTTGGTCAAAATTTTTTCCCTCTTGACTTAATATTTTTTGAACTGCCCTCGCAGAAAATTAGTTGTTGGCATAGTTGCATTGGATTTCTTGCAGTATTTATTTCTTGCAGAATCACCAAACAACTATCCAGATACCTGCTGAGTAGCCATAATTTGCAGTTTCATGTAGTTTTGTATGAATATTTTTGGTTCCTAATTAATTAACTAATTAATTATGGACAATAACAGTCAATGCAAAGTTGTTAGGGCAATAATGATGTTTGAAAACCATCAATTTTGCATTTACATGATGAAATCAGACGTCTTCGTCAATATTGGAAATCATTCCATGATTGTTCATGCAAAAATTACTATGTGCTGATGTTAGCAAATATAGATTAATTATATATCAAGTGAAAGTACTCATCGAGATAAATCGAATGGTATATATATATTGATGAGATTTGAGAACAATTAAATAAATTAGAGCCATTTTAGTGATTTTGTTTATGACCTGTCTCCAAATAAGGGCATCTGGTGGTCACGTGGTTAAACAATAGGCATTGAAATTTTAATTTTTTGATTGCCAATTAAATTTCTATAAAAGTCAAGAAGTTTCAGCGTTATAGCTATCATCATTTAAGAGCTATTAAAATAAGTTTGGTAAGGGGGGGACCAAAAAGGCCCCCCCCCACGGTTAGAATAGGGTTCAGAAACTTTTAGTACTAAAATGCGGAAATTTGTATGTTGTATTAAGAAGCTTTTAGTACTATGGCCTGATCCAAGTTTCTTATAAAAAACATGTAATATAACAATTGTATATTGATCTACTGAGTGTGTTAGAAGGAAAGTGGGGCTCTGGACAAGCTATTTTTTGGCCTCTGGCATTTCTATAACATAACAAGCAATCTTTAACGTATACGTATGCCCTAACACAATATATGCCTTGTTTATTTTTTTGGTAGGGAAACAGTGTATTCGTCATGACTTAGGATTTCACGCGTACATGGATATGGGAAACGCTATTTGCTAAAGTCGCGCGTAATCTTGGAATGGAAATACCGATTTCAACTGATTTCGACCAAATAAGTTTCTATATCTAAGTTAAACTTTTTTCTGTGTTATGAATTTCTAGAGAATGAATTTCCGAAGTAAAACTGTATGAATAAAAATTGGTAAACGCCCCACATTTTTTTGCGCACCCGAAAGATTAACGAACACATATTTCTTCATCGGTAATATTTATGATGAGTGGGCTACCACAATTGGAAAATTAAAATGTGCCCCTGCCTGGGATCAAACCTAAATCCTCTTGCCAAAAGTTTCTCCGACAATCCAATGAGCCACTCAATCGCAATGAAATGTCAGAGAAATCTGAAGCCATTCAGATGTCTGTTGTCTTACACCACGGCGGAAGGAACTTTTTGCGTTTTCGTGTTTCAGCGTTAAACCTTCATCAGAGCCATGCATATGTATTTATGATCATTCGGCATTTGCTCCTGTAAAATACTGATACATGCCTGCCAATCATATCAGCTTTCAGTTCAGCAGCGATGCCAAAGCTGCCTTTTCACTAGTCTGAGTTGCAACAGAAACGGGTTAAAAATTATTCACATTATGTAACATCCCCACTAACCCACATTAAAACCCAATCAGTTTAGAAACGGGTCTCAGAGTGAATCAGTTTTAGCATGGGCATCATTTGAGCTACCTGGGAGTTAACGGAAACACAGAAACCAGATAGAATTTGACCTAGTTGCAACAACAACATGCTCTACGTTTTTGCACAAAAAATTAAACGGGAACGACTAATGGATACAACCAGCAAAAATAACTAGTGAAAACGATTAAAAACGATTGAAAAACTGTTTCAAAGTAGAACTGGCGTTGGCATTGACTGGTTTAAACATGGATTACTTTTCAGCTCGTTTTTACTTCAATATGGGCTAGTGGAAAGCAATTCTAATCCGCGTTGCACATTTCTCCTAATCTGAGTCTGAGTTCTGAATCTGAGTTCTATGACTAGTGAGTATTCAGCCAGACCTTTAAACCTGAACGAAACTGGCTGTAATTCTGCAAGCAAAAAGTAAAGACATATGATGAACAAATTATTTCTCTGTTCTTCGAGAAGTTTTGGATAGAATTTACGGTTTGCAACTGCATATATCGAAGCACCCTGGGTACCAGACTCTCAAGAGCGTCTCGAGACTCTGGTACCCAGGTAATATCGAATGGATTTGAACACAGTGTTTAGTTTTATAACATTAGACCTCAAGGATATTGCATGTGTAGTGCAAGCTATTATCAATATTTGAGCATTGATGAAATATTTATATGTAGCTCAAAAATCACCGACTCTTTAACATTGATGAAGTACATGAATGCAACCATTAATAGCAAAGTTATACATATATTCAAAATACAAGCAGCTATATTGATGTTATAAGTTCTGCAGGAGAAAGATATCTTCTTCACTAAAAACCAACAAACCAAGTGAATAGTTGCCTTTGGAAATTTGCGCAATGTTTTCAATTTGCGGCATTTGCTGTGATGTTTTCTACAACCGGAATACCATATATGCAGGTACCGATCATTGCCCTGTTGAGTCTAGGATTCAATGTCTCATCGCTATGACAACTGACTTCTACGTATCGTCTCACAAATTGAAGTATGGGATGTGATCAGATGTATTTTCTTGTTCTTTTGTATTTTTTGGCTTCGGCAATACGGAAGATATCAAGCGCCATGTCACCATATTGACCTCTCAAGCTCTGTCAAAATTCTTGCCCTCTTGTCTTGATATTTTTTTTAATTGCCCTCGCAGAAAATTAGTATTAGTACAGGGTGTCCCAAAAAGTTGTGCCCCATTGCTGCGGCTGCTGTGGAGAAGCTGTACATTTTATTGTCCCGTTGCTGATACAGTTGCATTGGATATACTTCAACTTGGAGTTTGAGACCTTGCTCTAGCCTATCAGACAAGTGGTTAATGATTTAAGGCGCAAGAAATTAAAAAAAGTGAAAACTTCAAAAACAGCACTTTTTTTGTTATTTAAAAATTCCAAAATCTAGTAAATACTTGGAGAAATGGTCTCAAACTCTAAGTTAAAGTATATCCAATGCAACTATGCCAACAACGGGACAATAGAAGTTACAGCTACGCCACAACAGCCACACAAATGGGGCACAACTTTTTTGGGACACCCTATAGACTGTATTATGCGTCCACGATAGACCAACTCGGCTTAGGTTTTGTTTACACATACCCAATTCAAGTCAGGTGATCAATCTCTCGATAAAACAACTTTTTTTGTGATTTGAAAACTTTTGCCATGAATGCAAAAAATAGAATAATTCTAAAACTTTCCAAGACTATGGTCATTTACATTGAAATGGGTAAAACAAACCTTAGCCGATCCGGTCTATGCAGCTACGAAAGGACGGCAACTACAGACATTCACAAATATTCCTAGGGGCTCCGTCGCCAACTGTAAACAAATCTGTAAACACTATCGTTTTAGGCATGTGTCAATTGTCTTCTGCAGTTTGTTTGGTGGCTCTACGCAAGCCACCAAAAATAGACAGTTAAAAATTCACTTATATCTGAGCAATCGTAAAAGATATGAATTGTTGGTTTGCTCCTCTGTGAAGTAAAAGGATCTATCTTCAAAATAAAACTTTCATTTTTTTAAAAAGGTGAAAGTCTGTGTGATAGTGCCTATAAAAAAACTGCAAAGCAAAATCATCGTTTCGACCAAAATTTGCAGACGGAGCCACTTTAACGGCCCTTAACTCAAAGACTAGCATGCCATTCTTCACCTTTTTTTTGCTGTTGTTGAATATTAAAATTAATAATTTGATGTCTGCTAGAGAATCTATTTTGACAGCCTCAAAATATATTCACTGCTGTTATTCATATTCTAAAGTTCGTGGAAAGTACTTCAACTTATTCTTGATTAAACAGACCTATCCAGCATGTTTTTGCTAAAATGAGACAAAGGTAAACAAGTCCCATGCGTGAAACGAAATAAAAAATGTCGATTTCGTAGCGGGGAGACGGGGGTAACTCGAGGCAATAGTAACATTGGCTCTCACGCCTAGCAGAAGCAAGCAAATAATCTCATTTTTGCACAGAGCCTGTTCATTTCAATCCTCTACATACTACTTGAGAAACATGAATGTTCATCCAAATTTGCAAAATATTCGATGGTAAACCGTAGTTTTTGAACACGAAAGTAAAATGTGCTTCCAATGTGAATTTGTATCTGGAAAATTTTGCTTATGAACAAATAATAATATTTTCACATCATAGACATATATCTACTTAGGATCATAACTGCATTAAAGATTTTAAGCTGGACAGCTCATGAAATGTAAAAACTTGAATAAAGATAGCTAACCAGGTTAGGGGCAATTGTAATAGCACGTTACAATTACTCCAGTGTGAGCTGACGGATGGCTTGGTCTTGATTCAATTTCTATTCGGGTCTAACAGCTTGCATCCATGCAGTATTAAAGAGTAAATGTTGAAATTTGTAAATGCACGATATATATTTTTGCAAATTTTTATATAAATTCATTTCCGCTCAGGAACCTTTCACAATGTTAGTGTCAAGCATAAATCTGGTTATGAAAACTTGTAGTCAATAGGCATATCCACATCATCGTCTTCTGAAGGCTCTTCATAAACATACTTTGATGGCTGATATGGTTTCTCTGCTACCTTTGGTTTCTCCGCTACTTTTTTCCTCAAATCGTCGTTGAAAATTATTAGTTCTGGTGCAATTGCATTCAAGTCTTTCACATCCATGCTACAAAGCCTTAATANGCAGTAACCTGCACTAGGGTTCAATCTTTGGTAAATATTTTCAAAATCATACAATTCATGAGAAATTTGATTACATATTTGAAATCAAGAGGAAAAGGGCTTTCAGATGATGTAAGATTGATGTTGGTACCATTTGATAAAAGTTTGCTATAATTCCCAGATGACTAAGCCCCCTTTTCTTACCTCAAAACTCAAATTTCTGCAAAGTTTCAAAATTTTGAACCTCCTCTCTTTGAGATATTTAGCTTGATGCCTGTTTGCCAATATTTTGATGAGAAATTCAAACTTTGAAGCTAAAACGTTTTTTGTCCATGTAGTTTTTGTGAGTACTGTATCTCTGATAAACCTAGGGCATCTTTTAACATATAAAGTGGTGGGGAAGTTCCTCATCAGTCCCTTCAATATCCCCACCAGTTATGCCCAGTTCCCCCAACAGTGAAGTGCCCTTTCCTGTAGAAAATGGTATATTTGCTGTTTACTTTATTTATTTTATGATAAAAATGTTACAATTCTACAGATAGTGCTTCGTTTTAAGTTTTCATGTCAAAGGGGTCGATTTCAGAAATTTCGATTCAATATTTATTGTTGACGACGATGAAAATGATTGCTGAAGTGAATTTAGTTGAAAAAATAAATGATGATCTTTCACTAAGTAGCCCCCAACACATTCCTTTTATATGCAAAATGTTTCATGAGCAAAACATTTTTTTGCGTTTAATGCAGGAATCTCATTTCAATCCACCCTAAAAACTTCACGCCGTTAAGTCCAGCCTTGTAGCTGTAATGTCATGAGTCCAAGTCTGTGCAACCTCAGTTAGGCAGAAATCTCACTTCGAAGAGCGATAACTGAGAATTGTCGTAATAAGTCTAGCAGGAACTTTGGGAAGTGTGCGCATGCGCTGTTGGTCACGATGAAGAATATAGATTGATGGTTGATGCTGATGTAAAATATGTAATAAGCCATAAATTCTAATAAACGAACTTATTGAACCGTTGCAAAGGTTGAGCAAACAAGATCATGCCCTCAACATGCTGGAGAATTTATGTCATTTAAAAGGCAGTGTCCAACGACAGTATATATCATTTGGTTTTGGTGCTTACAGAAGAACAGAGCAAAAGAAGCAAAAAGTCGAAGGAATTGGTATGATCTTTTATTTTTGCTTTTTCTTTGCAGTTGGCGTCAGACGCACATCTTTTAAAGACTTACACGTCTTTTTATTATAAGAAACTGCTTATAAGAAACTCAACTCTCAGATCACCAAAAATTAAGAAACTCCAGTACTGGGAAAATATAACTTAAGAAACTATTTATTGTAATAAAGGAAACTCTAAGGATATCTTTACTTTATTTTCACTTGTTTCTTGTATCATATTACTGGAAAGGTGCTTGAGTAATGTCTAAACATTGGAAAGGCTTCAAAAAATTTGTTTTGAAATGTTCACGAGGGCACATGTAGTAAACATGAAGATTGCTATCAAACCTTTAAGAAACTCATAAGAAACTCTGAGTACTGAAAATCTGACAATTTTAAGAAACTTTCAGTACTGGCTCAAATTCTTAGTTTCTTATAAAAAAAATACGTGTACTGGGAAAATATAACTTCTATTTTAATAAGGAAATCCTTAGCATATTTTTACTTTCTTTTTACTTGTTTTTTTTATTTTTTTTATATATTCATCTAAAATATTACGATACATGTTACAACCTACTATACTTTCTAATTACTATACAACTATACAATACTACAGGGACGATACCACAGGGAGCAAAAGATAATGACTACCCCATGGCCATTACATAGAACATGCAACTCCTTCTAGCGAATCAAAGAACAAGATGAATTCAAAACTAGCAGTATTCGCTGTTCTGTTCGTTGTCATGATTTTCAACTGTGCATGTAAAGTAGAAGAAGACCTACCTTGCAATCAAAAATATCCGCAAGGATACTGCACATGTCGCGACAAATGTTGGAAAACTAGCAAAGAATCATGCTTGAAAAATGCAAAAACTACACAAGCCGAGACAAATTGCTATATACAACGAAACTTATGCTTATACAGATGTGTCTTAAAATGGGGTTTACCTAGAAGTGGTAGATATGACTAAGAGTAATGTTGAGATAACATGATATGTGATCTATTAAAGATGTACATCATTTTGAAAATAACCAAAGTTTGATTTCTTTCTATACATACCTGCCAGTGGTCAAACATATTATACAGCGTGTATAAAAAGGTTGCCGGTCGAAAAATTTAAATTTCTCATAAACGAAAAGTTGAATGTAAAGGGAATATAAATGAGAAAATGATCTTCTTGAAGGTCGACTTGTGTGCTTATGTTTTTCTTACTTGCGAATTCCCTAGCGACAGATTTTGCAAAAGCATGTATCAAATGAAAGCACACGAGTCGAGCTTTCACAAAATCTCTATTCCTTATATATCAGATCTTTACTTTTTTGAAAATTTTGAATTTTTCGATTCGTGGTAGCCTTATTTGATAAACCGTATAGAGATTGTATTGCTTAGAAATTGCTTTACAACTATTGAGCAGCTCTGTTGTAAGGAGTTACCTTATTTTGGAGCATATGACAAGAAGCTGAAGTTATAGAGCCTAATCTGCCCAAGGGTGTCAGGACACCTATTATTTAAATAATCAATAAAAGTTTATTTACCTTGTTTTGATTGTTGTTGTCTTCTTTGTTTTGTCTCTCCCAGCTTTGGTTTATGAACAACATTTCAACCAACCTTGGCCTAAACTGGGCGCATTTACTTTTTTTGACAATTTTGAATTTTTCGATTCGTGGTAGCCTTATTTGACAAACCGTATAGAGATTGTATTGCTTAGAAATTGCTTTAAAACTACTGAGCAGCTCTGTTGTAAGGAGTTACCTTATTTTGGAGCATATGACAAGAAGCTGAAGTTATCGAGCCTAATCTGCCCAAGGGTGTCAGGACACCTATTATGTAATTAATCAATAAAAGTTTATTTACCTTGTTTTGATTGTTGTTGTCTTCTTTGTTTTGTCTCTCCCAGCCTTGGTTTATGAACAACATTTCAACCAACCTTGGCCTAAACTGGGCGTAAACGCCTTTTCGAATCTAACTCCCTTGTGTTCCTGTGTGCATGTGCGCCTTCGCAGAAGAAATGCTTTAAACCGCACCTTTTCTTCTGCGAAGGTGCACATGCATACAGGAATACAAGGGAGTTAGATTCGAAAAGGCGTTTACGCCCAGTTTAGGCCAAGGTTGGTTGAAATGTTGCTCATAAACCAAGGCTGGGAGAGACAAAACAAAGAAGACAACAACAATCAAAACAAGATAAATAAACCTTTATTTATTAATTACATAACAGGTGTCCTGACACCATTGATCTGCCCATCAACTCTAATCTAAAGAGAAAATTAGAGTAAAAAAATCTTCCCACCGGCTCTAATCTTTCTCTTTAGATTAGAGTCGCTGGGCAGATTAGCGTCTGCCGGATCAACCGTCAAGTGGCTACAAAGTAACAGGAATCCGCTCTGAAAACATCGAGGCTAATTTAATCTTAACAACCGCAACGTATGACCACAGAATTTTTCAAAGCAATCCAAACGTCTCCTACCGCCCATGCTATATCTGAATAAAGAATACTCTGTCGCGGGTATAAATTTCAAAGAATCATATAATTTTTTAACCCGAAAGCCTCTAGATATGAACATTTATTTTTTAAGATTGATCATGCCATATATGATGCCATTCTAGAGTTAAGGACGAGGACGATTTACTATCAGGCAGTGCTTAAGAATGAATGAAAAAGGACACAGAATGTAATTCAAATTTTCTTTTGGCTTGGTTTTAAAACAATTGCATCATCAATTTCATCATCGTTTACATTCCATGAAACTGAAAAAGCTATTCATACAGATGGCATGACGTCACAACAGCGTTGAAAACACGACGCTATCTTTTTTGGGGGTAAATCATCAGAAAATGTCTATACGTTTCTATAAGAAATTTGCAAAAAGTTGCATAAGATTGCTCATATATTCTCCCTCGCGATAGTGAATAGGGAAAGGATAGGCATTAATTGTCAGTCAGACATAAATCAATGACATAATTGCACGAATATGCTGTTTTAAAAAGCAAACAAAAATAAAAATTTAACAGCGCCATAAATTCCATCAGCTGCAAGTTGCATCCTACATGAGATGTTTCCCAGTCTGTGCGCTCTTTCAGCAAAGCAAAATGTTTGCGTCTCTCCGTTTGCTCACCCGAGCAACATCACGAGCAACATTGAGAATCGATGTTTCCACAACAATGTTGTCTCGTTTGCTTCGGCCTTCAGACACCAAAATCTCGCAAATCCGCTGAAAATTCACTGAGTTACAAGTTTTTAAAGATCAAGTTTCTGCGACAGCTGAAACCAGAGACCCCTAAATGACGTGATATAATAATGATATAATAATAAAAGATTTATTTACAGTTGGCAGGTACGAAAAACACGGCATACCGGAATTTGAGGACCCGGGACGCAGAATGCAGGTGGGACCCGGGACGCAGAATGTAGGTGGGACCCGGGATGCAGAATGCAAGTGGGACGCAGGTGAGACCCAGGACACTGGACCAAGAACACGGGACCCAGGACCCGACATTTTGCTGATGATTTTTCAATTTGGAAGCAAGGATTCCTTGTTTTTAATCATTCTTAGTCATATTCATGTTTTATAAGCAACTTCGCTCAATAAGTTTGGGCCCAATTCATTTAGTAAAAGTTTCTTGTAGAGTTTCTTAATTCTTCATAAAGTTGAAGAGCACAATTTATCGAAGTTCATCGAGGACTGCTCCTGGTAGCGTTTCTTGATTTCCTGGAAAAGACGCTGCCACAGTACCTTTTATAAAATTGAGTGCAGTCGATATTTAACTCAGATTTGTACTCTTTTTCTAGATTCTATTGTCGCAACTCCTCTTCTAAACATTTTCAGCCGAGGGCTCTTTGAAAATCAGCTTTGCCGAACGGCAACCCTCCTTAAAGGAAAGAAGATGAAAACAGGGCCTCCGACGACGGGGGGGCCATGGCCCCCCACTTTTTTGCAAAATATACCTTTCCATATGCCTTGCTTTTAAAATAGGCCTTGCCTTTCCAGTTTGGCCCCCCCTCTTTTCTGGTCCCGTCGGAGGCCCTGGAAAAGGAAATCACCTCTTGTGTTTGCCCAGCTGATTTTCAAAGAGCCCTCGGCTAAAAATGTTTAGAAGAGGAGTTGCGACAATAGAATCTAGAAGAAGAGTACAAATCTG
This sequence comes from Aurelia aurita, assembly GCA_004194415.1. Lineage (NCBI taxonomy): Eukaryota > Metazoa > Cnidaria > Scyphozoa > Semaeostomeae > Ulmaridae > Aurelia > Aurelia aurita. Next base: position 576,631 of record REGM01000048.1, read on the forward strand.
AGTGAAATATCGACTGCACTCATTTTTATATAAGATACTGTGGCAGCGACTTTTCCAGGAAATCAAGAAACGCTACCAGGAGCAGTCCTCGATGAACTTCGATAAATTGTGCTAGTCAACTTTATGAAGAATTAAGAAACTCTACAAGAAACTTTTACTAAATGAATTGGGTCCAAACTTATTGAGCCAAGTTGCTTATAAAACATGAATGTGACTAAGAATGATTAAAATCCAGGAATACTTGTTTCCAAATTGAAAAATCATCAGAAAAATCTCGGGTCCTGTGTTCTGGGTCCCATGTCCTGGGTCTCACCTGCGTCCCACCTGCATTCTGCGTCCCGGGTCCCACCTACATTCTGCGTCCCGGGTCTCACTTGCATTCTGCGTCCCGGGTCCCGGGTCCCGGGTCCTACCTGCGTCCCGGGTCCTCAAATTCCGGTATGCCGAAAAACATAGCTAACTACAGCTAATTAAAGCCAACAATTTACCTATTTACAAAATATCATCATACACAAAACTAAATCTTAAAAATTAACTATAAATAACCCAAATCTGCGATATATATTTTACAAAGGCGACAGTTGCAGTCTTGTACTTTGCAGTTCCTTATTTTTCTTTTGAATTCTGCAAGATTTTCTGATTGTTTAAAACTTTCAGGTAATGCATGCCAAAGCCGTTGACCTAGAAATGATACAGATTCAATTCCGTATGTCGTTGTTCTGGCTTTTGGCAACTGCAAAGTATTCCCACTTCTTAAATTATATTGTTCCGTTCTTTCAACGAAAATATCTTTCATGAAGCTTGGATTTAGATTGGTCTTAGTTTTAAAAATTTCAACCAACAACAACTGCAGATTCTTCTGATGAAGAGACACAGAATTATTCCTTTCTAAAAGGGATTCAAAACTAGAGTGACTATCTCTGTATGCGATCCGTAGAGCTCGTTCATGAATCTTATTTACTTTATTATTAATACATCTATCATGAAACATCCAAATCAGGGACAATAGCTGAACTGTGACATGAAAAACGTGTTCATCATCAGTACTATTTTGTCTGTATCCATAAACTTTGATATCCGCGCCAGTGCATGAAGTTTTAACTGGCCTTTTTGCAGATGGAATCTAGGTGGATTTTAGAACTGAGAGTTTTATCTAAGGTAATACCTAGGAGCTTTTCTTCGCTGCTCTCCTTAATCAAAGAGTTGCCCACTGTGACAGAAACATCATTACTTTTATCACCAAATACTAGCAAGTGGCATTTGTTATCATTTAGTTTCATGTAGTTTTCATGGAACCCATAAGCGTACGGGACGAAAACATTTGGGGGGGGCTGCCCGACACAAAGTCTATTGTTTACGAAAATTTTTGCCCGACTTACGTCGGATTTTTGCCCGAGAAAGGATTATTTTTGTAAATTTTCGAAAGCTGGGGCCGCCTCGTACGCTTATGATGGAACCACCCAGAAAGTTTTAGGGCATCCTGTTCTAACCGATTCTGAATGTTTTCAAGCTGATTATCGCACACATAGATAGTCGTATCATCGGCATAATTACAAATTTCTGTGTCCTTCAGTAGATAAAACAGATCATTCATATAAATATTAAAGAGGAGGGGCCCTAAGACAGAGCCTTGAGGGACACCTAGTTTTGTCTCTTGCCATTCACTAAATGCTCCATTCACTTTTACCCTTTGTTTTCTGCCGGTGAGATAGCTGTGGATAAAACGAAGCGCATTTCTACTAAAACCATATGCATCAAGTTTTGCAATTAAAAGTTCATGGTCAAGTCAATCAAACGCTTTCGAGAGATCCATCAAAATTGCGCCAGCGTAGCCCCTGTTGTCCAATATCTTTTTGCATTTCTCTATCAGTTGTAGAAGTGCGTGCTGTGTATTATATTCCTTTCCAAATCCGCAAAGGTAATCTGATGAGAAGTTTGTGACAAAAGTCATCATTTGCTCATACATAATTCTTTCAAATACCTTAGAAATAGGAGGGAGTACAGTGATTGGTCTGTAATTCTTCTTGTTTGAAGTATCAGCATCCTTAAAGAGAGAACTGATGTCTCCAGCCTTAATTTCTTTAGGGAACTCTAAATTAGCTAAGCAGGCGTTCAAATTTGATTGTAAAATTTCTGAAAAAATATAGGCATTTTCTTTTAACATTTTCGCTGGGATGCTCCCTTTAGGGGCTGCTTTTCTTAGATCAAGCTTAGTTAGCTGTAGAAAAATCTCTCCCAATGTAACCTCTTCGAAGTCAAATCTCTTCTTGAATTTTACATTCTCCCTTATCGCGATGATACTAGGATGTAAAATGTATTTCTTAGTAGCAATATCGATAGGATCTTCAGTTTGCAAAGGAGAGGGGTTGGTTTCTCCTCGTGGAATTCCAAGAGAATCAGTGATATTTATGAAAAACGTATTGAAAACCTCAGCAATTTCCAGTTCAAGATAAAATATGCTTAAAAATCCATGTAAAATAAGGTGATCCAATGTCATGCCTCTATTTAATATCAGAGCGAACCAAGTAAAATATCGAATGTAATCTAATTCCTGTACCCATTGTTAAAATTCACTGAAGAATGCAAGTACCAAAAAGATATAAAATCAAAACTTAATCAACAAAAAATTGATTCATTTTCGAACTTCACTCGATAGAATTTCTCAAAGCATACACTTGAATAACTCTAAGAAAAAGTTAGGTTATCGACTATCCTTTTCAAATCTCATTTGGTTTGTTCCAAAATAAATGAGAAACAACCAAAGAATAGCCCCATGCTACTTTCACTATAAATGCTATAGAGAAGACTCTGGTTGCAGCTTTCGCACAAACTTCCACTTTAAAAACTCATAACTCCGTATATATTCAGGTCATTCAGCGGATTTCCAAGACTGTAGTGTCTAAAATTAATTTACTGTATTAGGTATAGGGTTATTTTACCATGGAGACCGTTCATTACATCGTGTATTGTTTAACATCCAATCAAACGAGGAGCAAGCTTCTTGGGGTGCCCACTACAATTGATGAAAAATGGTGGATAACTGACGATAATATCTCCTGGTAAACGCCGAAACCCTTTGAGTTACTGGTAGCAGCTAAAGTATCGCAATTAAGAATGTTTAATTAAGAATTTGATTTATTTCTGGTTGACCTTCCTGAGCAGGGTACCTGTGGCTGTTTACTTTGAAATGATATCACAAAAAATTAGATCATCCTTTAGATCATCAAAAATTTTGAAGGCAGGCTTTCGCCTTGATTGTGCACTATCAAAGCTATCGCTATACATGGTGTTGCAGCGGTTTTTGAAAATCAAAAGAAAATCTTGTTACTGCTAAGGTATGTCCTAATTTGTTTTCATTTAACTCTGCATTTATTCATTGTTTGGCTATGTTTTGGTAGAATAGCTTTGACTTAGCAATTTTTAAACAAGCTGATGCATTTTCGCAGCCAAATAATTAATCGTAAAAAAAGCCAATCAAAATAGAATGCCTCAAAACCTTGATAATTCTCGGCTTGAAACTGAACAGCAGTCACCAATAAAATAGTTTGTAAGCAAAACCTTTGTTTGTAGATTAGCACATGGCATCCAACTCAGGGTATTCTCTTAAGAAATGGATTTGGCCGCTGCCGTTCTGAAACAGAAATTCTGATAAGACGCTGAAAACACTCGCGCCGTTTGTTTGTGAGCAATGAGTTTTAATTCTTAAATTCTGAATTAGGTATATAGAATTCATGCAGCAGATGCTTAGACTCAGTCTTTATGTAGGAGTTTTATTCACGTCGTATGTCAAAAACCCCTTTCACAAACAGCTCGAGTGAGTAAGTCATCTAGGTTGCAAGACCAATATTGGGGCCTGGTTTATTTACTTTTGCAGTTCCACTAAAAGACAAACTCAGCTAATGTTGTTTACGCCAAACGTTCAAACATAAGATCAAAGAACATTTTTCCAAAATATACAGAAAAAGGAAGATGACATATGTCTTCTATTAAGACCCTTCATTATCGCTTCCGATCATGTTTGGTTTTATAAACCACGCTTTGCTTCGAAAACACATATAAATCTGTTTTTTCCCTTCAACCTACTTTTTTCCATTTTATCGACACTTCTAAGGGGACCATTATAGAAATAAGGTCAGCTTGACCTTTTAATGCTATCCCTGCCACTGTAATTAGGGGTGTTTTTCTTTACGTTTTTAACCTTATATATTGTATTGGATCTAATTTTATTTTATAAAACTTGTAAATATTTTTAATTTTAATTTTGTGGCAAATTGATACATACATACATACATACATACATACATACATACATACATACATACATACATACATACATACATACATACGTACATACCAACTTCAGATCACTTTACTGTCTTCTTGAGGAAGCTTTCTTTTCAGGGCCGAAGCCAGTGGGGGGCCGGGGGGCCTTGATTTAAAGGTCCACCTTTAAAAGATTTTGTCGGAGAAATGATGCATTGAACACGAATTTATTAACGTTCGAGGATAAATGACGACATGAATTTGAATCTGCAGCATCTTTTTGCTTCTTATTCACTAAAATCGAAGGATTCAAGGTTGGATTGCAAAATAATTCCAAATGTTGGTTATTGAAGGAGTACATTAGTCATTTCATGCATGATTTGAACGTATGTTCCTACAACTTGCGTTGTTGCTGTTGTTGTTGTTGCTTTTGTCGTCGGAAAATTTTGGTTCTTTGCCCCCCTATGAATTCATGGCTGGTATCGGCCCTGTTTCTTTTCATACAATTTAAGAACTTCATACCATGAAAAGAGTGGTGCGGGTAACTGTATCAACAGATGAAGAGTTTATTCCCCAAGTGTATGGCCACTTGTCATGAAGTGGGTATAAGCAACATTAGCTGAATTTGTCTATTGCCCTTAGAAAGTTCCTTTCTTGTCATTTGTTAATCGCATTCGCAACGGTTCACACAGGTAGTAGGTCTACCATTACCTGCAATCTGGCGTTATCATCTTGATCTGTCTCTCTTTTTAGCAAACAGAAAGACAAATGGATCTGAAAGTTGCAGCCTTGTCAATTTTGTTCGTGTTCTTTGTTCTGAACTATGGAGAAGCAGCAGGAACAAAGCCCTGCAATCAAAGATATCCGCAGACATTTTGTACATGTCGCAGTGAATGTTGGAAAAAATACTATAAATGCTTTGATAATTCAGAATCTGCAAAGAAGTCCAATTCGTGTCTTTTCGCGAGAAACGGATGCATCTGCCAATGTGCTAAAAGATCTCGCATTGTAGCCCTTCTAAAGGGATGCAGTAAGTATGGAGTATTTTAGAGTCGAAGGCATAACGCGATAGAAGTGCATTTTCATTGGTGACTGAGGATCAACGGCAGAGGAGAAAGTTTTTAAGTCCAAGTTTCAATTTCTTTTGACCAAAATTCTCGATCTGCTACAGTTCTGCTTACTCCCGGGGGGGGTACTTAACCAGATTTTGGTTGGGGACATGCCATCGATGCTCCAAAAAAATACCTGTTCCTTATACCAATTTTTCGAAAATGTATACCCGACCTTATACCAAATTTTCGAAAAAATATACCCGACTTTATACCAAATTTTTCAAAAATGGCCTATTTATTTATATTTTATACCAAAATCACGAAAATCGTTACCGCTCCTTATACCAAAATCGTGAAAATCGATACCGTTCCTTATACCAAAATCGTGAAAATCGATACCCTTCCCGATGGCACGTCCCCAGTACCCAAAATATACATAATGCCCCCCCCCCCGGGTGCTTACTATGGATGATTTAATTATAGAAGTAGCTGTTCAGGATACTTGGATACTCCAGAGAGGAACGGGAGTTCCTCTACGGAGAAACCCCAGAGGGTTGACGAGCGAAGAGGACTGACGAGTCAACCAAAGAGGGCTGACAATCCAAAACAAAATGATCGAGGTTTTGCCTGGCCTAATCAAGTTTTGCAACAAGTCAGTGAACAGAACATTGGAATGGTTGAAGAAAATTCAAATGAAATAACGGCTGATGGATGTTATAGAATTGTGATTTTTTTTTCTTTTCTTTTTTTTTTTTTTCCTTTTACTTTACATCAACAGAGTCTTCAATTTTGAAGGAGTTGATTAATCATGTAGAAGTAGAAGTAGAAGAAGTGATTTCTTTGTAATGCCTGTAAATATTTTGCAACTCTATGCAGATACACGAAGTTTTCTTAAGAAACTATGAATCTGAACCAAAACAGAAAGTTTCTTGAAACTATCAAATTTTGAGTACTCAGAGTTTGTTACGAGTTTCTTACGACTTCCATAGCAATCTTTATATTTACTTTCTGTGCCCTCGTGAACAATTCAAAACGAAGTTTTTGAAGCTTTTCCTATGTTTAGACATTGCTCAAGTACCTTCCGAGTAATATGATTCATGAAACAAGTGAAAATAAAATGAAAATATGCTGACGATTTCCTTGACTAAAATTAATAGCTGCTTAAATAATTGTTTTTCAGTACTGGAATTTCTTAACTTTTTTAGCTATCTGAGAGTTGAGTTTCTTGTTTCTTATATGCAAGTTTTTTAAGAATTAATATGTGTATCTTTCAACTCAAGTAGGGTACAGTAGAAACTTGCATAAAGAGTATTCATGCAAACATGTTGAAGGAACATTTTCTGTAGTTTGTAAAGAATTGTATTAAAACTAGAAAGAAAGATATTACAATGTGTTAGATGCTTGAACGATGTCATGTGTATAATTCTTGCCTAGTAGAACCATCCTTAATTGCACTATGTATGTATGTATGTATGTATCAATTTGCCTACTCGTAAANATGATTTAATTATAGAAGTAGCTGTTCAGGATACTTGGATACTCCAGAGAGGAACGGGAGTTCCTCTACGGAGAAACCCCAGAGGGTTGACGAGCCAAGAGGACTGACGAGTCAACCAAAGAGGGCTGACAATCCAAAACAAAATGATCGAGGTTTTGCCTGGCCTAATCAAGTTTTGCAACAAGTCAGTGAACAGAACATTGGAATGGTTGAAGAAAATTCAAATGAAATAACGGCTGATGGATGTTATAGAATTGTGATTTTTTTTTCTTTTCTTTTTTTTTTTTTCCTTTTACTTTACATCAACAGAGTCTTCAATTTTGAAGGAGTTGATTAATCATGTAGAAGTAGAAGTAGAAGAAGTGATTTCTTTGTAATGCAAGTAAATATTTTGCAACTCTATGCAGATACACGAAGTTTTCTTAAGAAACTATGAATCTGAGCCAAAACAGAAAGTTTCTTGAAACTATCTAATTTTGAGTACTCAGAGTTTGTTACGAGTTTCTTACGACTTCCATAGCAATCTTTATATTTACTTTCTGTGCCCTCGTGAACAATTCAAAACGAAGTTTTTGAAGCTTTTCCTATGTTTAGACATTGCTCAAGTACCTTCCGAGTAATATGATTCATGAAACAAGTGAAAATAAAATGAAAATATGCTGACGATTTCCTTGACTAAAATTAATAGCTGCTTAAATAATTGTTTTTCAGTACTGGAATTTCTTAACTTTTTTAGCTATCTGAGAGTTGAGTTTCTTGTTTCTTATATGCAAGTTTTTTAAGAATTAATATGTGTATCTTTCAACTCAAGTAGGGTACAGTAGAAACTTGCATAAAGAGTATTCATGCAAACATGTTGAAGGAACATTTTCTGTAGTTTGTAAAGAATTGTATTAAAACTAGAAAGAAAGATATTACAATGTGTTAGATGCTTGAACGATGTCATGTGTATAATTCTTGCCTAGTAGAACCATCCTTAATTGCACTATGTATGTATGTATGTATGTATCAATTTGCCTACTCGTAAAAAACACCCCTAATTATAGTGGCAGGGATAGCATTAAAAGGTCGAGTTGACCTTATTTCCATAATGCTCAATACATAGGGGTTCTTTTCTTTTAAGTGGTGGGTTTTTACTGCAATTCAACTTCTGAGACCATTCCATCCTTGTTTCTCGATGATGATTTCTATAATGGAACCTGGATTAAGCTTGATGAACTTTTATAGATGTCAATCATAAGCAGCTGGATACCTTTTTAAACATCTGCTCGTGTTTGTTTTAACGACCTCAGCCTACTTTGCTAGTTCTTCGAGAATCTTTCTTTCGGAGTACACAATTTTCTTAAATGCTGAAGTAAGTCTGTTTTCAAGGTGTCAAAGTTCAGATTTTTTTCAATCAATGTTGGTGACCTCTGTTATCAACAGAAAGAAGCTCACAAATATTTGCAAAAACATTTTTCTACAAACATAACCTACTTTAGTTTTACAAAGCATCCGAAAGAGTTCTTTGACTATCCTTTGTGAAGTATGCATCTAGCGAGGACATTTAAGAAAGTTCTGCAAACGATTTGCAGGTAAAAGCTCTGCTGTGTTAATTGTTTAAAAGGATAATTCACTAAACCACACATTTCTAGAGAGGCTTTGCAGTTAATGATTTCATCTCAGCAAAACATACACAATCATATCAGTAAGCATGACAGCAAATTAAACTACTTTTCCCAATAACAATGAAGGGCAACATTTGAATCAACGAAAGAAACAAAATAAGCAGCTATTTATATTTTCTGTAAAGAACAAAATCACCTCCAGAAATCTAAGATAGTCTCCAAACATATATAGATTTGTTGAGGATAGCAGGTTACCCACATTGTCACAGCACAGCAAGAAGCAAGCTTCATATCGTCATCTTAAAGAAGGACCATTTTTTTCACATTGGTAAGTAGATGTATTCTTCTGGGCATCTAGAGTTTCTCGAAGTGCAGACTCGACTGATTTTTTTTAAGAGAGGTTTCTCCTGGGCTGGGCATCTAAAGACTTGGAAGACCTCGGAAAGTATTCTGACTTGAGTGAAAAAGACTGAATGATTAGAGGGGAAACTGCTGAAAGAATTTTGACGCATCTTCAAAGTGGAAGAATACAGTGAATCCCCACATATAAGAACCTACTTTTTTAAGAGCCAGGCTGAATTAGGTTCTTATTTCAAGGATGCTTTGATCAATTTCAGGGTATAAGGTTCTTATTAGAAGAGTCCCTTGTCTAAACCTTTTAGGAGTTATTATCAAGAGATTTTCAACCATATTATTTGTTTGGCAATGTTATTAAGGACCTAATAACTAATGGTAAGCTTAAAAAAAGCAGGGGAGGAGGTTTTGATTCTAGAAGCGAACTGGGGCAAAAACTTAACAAGGATGATGAAAAAATCAAATTTATTACTCTTGTAATAAGAACATACTTTTTCATCAGACTGAAACAGGTTCTTAATTGCGAGGTGCATAATTTAGGAAAAACAGCATGTAGGTTCTTATTTTTGTAGGTTCTTATATGCGGGGATTTACTGTGTCGACCGGTTGACTTGAAGGTAGTGCATCTTCAGAATTCGTGTCGAGAAGTATACCCATTTCTGAAGATAAGACCTCAGATACCCTAGAAAATTCACCTTATACGTAAATGCATATTCCTCTAACCTAGGCAAAAGAATGCTTCCGTTGTCTTGATCAGGACCGCAGAGAGAGGCGGAAGGGGTAGTTTCTGACACCTACCCTTAGCAAACGAAATGGTGGTCAGGTCAGTAGCAGAATAGACACAGACACACAGGATATCAATCCGTTTGAAATTCATTTTCAAGCCTCTATTAATGTCTATGTTCTACAGATAATACCTAGTTTTGAAATTTTGCCATTTGTAAAGTTTGCCATTTTTAAGGTAACATAACGGAGTTTAGATTGCAGGAACTTCAACTTTTTGACGACTGATATTTCATTGAATGATGCTTAAAACAGGCTGTACAATGACCTGTAAATAATCCATGGATATTAATATAATTCCCCATAATTGTGGGACCAATCGCCAAATAGAATGATACGATTAAAATCATGAACCACAAGGTTGCCATTAACTATCAGCCCACCAACAAGCACCCACCAACAAGTCTGTCGTCTGATATGTTTCTGTCATGTCATGTAGAATTATTACATTTAAGTAAAAGTATAGGGGCGACCACGCAAAGCATGCTGGTAAAAGCTCCCTGACGACCACCTAACGACATAAAGATCTTGGTCTGTCATTTCGACTCGACTAGCTGTGGTAAAGTTCAGTACAAGTAATCAATCTAAACAAGCAATCAAAACTTTACTTTTTCTGCTTTGGAAAGGTTTCCTTTCGAACCATGTTGCATTCGAATTCAAGATCGATTCGAATTCAAGCTAGCTAGTCGAAACAGTCGAAACGGCAGACAAATAATATCACGTCGTTAGGTGGTCGTCAGGGAGCTTTTTACCAGCATGCTTTGCAGCAAAATACAATGGAGTCTTTGGAGCCGCCATCTTTAGCGTTATTGTCTATTGCAATCGTCATAACGTTTTTCGAATTCTTTTATTGACAATGGTTCAATTACGTTGCTCAAGTTTATTCATGTCTTCAACTATTCGCTGCGAGAAAAAGTACTTTCGTATATCGAGGCGACTTCTTGATCTGAACAGTTTCAGGTCGTGTCCTCTTGTTGTGGAACTATTCATTTTGAAAAATTGCGACGAGTTTGTGTCAATGTGGCCTTTAAAGATTTCATAGGTAAGATTTATCCATCATTTTCCTTCTGATCTACAATCTACTGTAATAGTTGCTCTTTCTTAGGTAAGAGAGATGAGCCTCAAGGTCACAAGCCTAGCGGCTGTGCTGTCCATGTTGCTGCTTCTCAATTTCATAGATGAAGAAGAAGGACAACATTGCATTGAGCAATATTATCTAGAATTTTTCTTCTGCTNTGGTCAGGTCAGTAGCAGAATAGACACAGACACACAGGATATCAATCCGTTTGAAATTCATTTTCAAGCCTATTAATGTCTATGTTCTACAGATAATACCTAGTTTTGAAATTTTGCCATTTGTAAGGGACCGTTCATTATTTACAGAGGGGTTGGTACCGAAGAGAAATGTGTTGGGTAAAAGAAATTTTCTAATATAAAAAGGTGTTGATAGATGTTTTTCCATCACCTTTTTAGTTGGGTAAGAAGATTTTTCGGACCAGAAAACATTTCTCTTCGGTACCAACCCCTCTATAAATAATGAACGGTCCCTAAGTTTGCCATTTTTAAGGTAACATATTTGATAAACATATAACGGAGTTTAGATTGCAGGAACTTCAAATTTTTGACGACTGATATTTCATTGAATGATGCTTAAAACAGGCTGTACAATGACCTGTAAATAATCCATGGATATTAATATAATTCCCCATAATTGTGGGACCAATCGCCAAATAGAATGATACGATTAAAATCATGAACCATAAGGTTGCCATTAACTATCAGCCCACCAACAAGCACCCACCAACAAGTCTGTCGTCTGATATGTTTCTGTCATGTTATGTAGGTAGAATTATTACATTTAAGTAAAAGTATAGGGGCGGCCGCGCAAAGCATGCTGGTAAAAGCTCCCTGACGACCACCTAACGACATAAAGATCTTGGTCTGTCATTTCGACTCGACTAGCTGTGGTAAAGTTCAGTACAAGTAATCAATCTAAACAAGCAAAAGAATTTTATAATTCAAACGCGAATCTTTCATTAAAACTTCAATTCGAATCAAAACTTTACTTTTTCTGCTTTGGAAAGGTTTCCTTTCGAACCATGTTGCATTCGAATTCAAGATCGATTCGAATTCAAGCTAGCTAGCTAGCTAGTCGAAACGGCAGACAAAAAATATCACGTCGTTATAGGTGGTCGTCAGGGAGCTTTTTACCAGCATGCTTTGCAGCAAAATACAATGGAGTCTTTGGAGCCGCCATCTTTAGCGTTATTGTCTATTGCAATCGTCATAACGTTTTTCGAATTCTTTTATTGACAATGATTCAATTACGTTGCTCAAGTTTATTCATGTCTTCAACTATTCGCTGCGAGAAAAAGTACTTTCGTATATCGAGGCGGCTTCTTGATCTGAACAGTTTCAGGTCGTGTCCCCGTCGTGTCCTCTTGTTGTGGAACTATTCATTTTGAAAAATTGCGACGAGTTTGTGTCAATGTGGCCTTTAAAGATTTCATAGGTAAGATTTATCCATCATTTTCCTTCTGATCTACAATCTACTGTAATAGTTGCTCTTTCTTAGGTAAGAGAGATGAGCCTCAAGGTCACAAGCCTAGCGGCTGTGCTGTCCATGTTGCTGCTTCTCAATTTCATAGATGAAGAAGAAGGACAACATTGCATTGAGCAATATTATCCAGAATTTTTCTTCTGCTTCAAAGATTGCTGGTGCAAACTCTATAAATGCGTAAAGAAACTCACAACTGATGTTGAAGAATGCTTCTTTGAAAAAGAAACTTGCAAGTGTGTTTGTGGTAAAGTGTTCAACAGTTCTCGAAGACTACAAGGTTGCTCCAAATATGGAATTTCCTAGATAGTACTCTGTTTTTTTTAGAAGAAATGGCGTTCTTGTGTTCTTTGCATAATGTCATCTGAAGATGAATTAAAGTCGTACTGCCAGTACTATTCCACGCAACATCTTCCATGGTCTTCAAATGTTTGATGAGTGATACAGAGAAGTTAAGATAAACTAGCGTCAAACCAGGAGTATAGGAGACTAATAGTGTATTGGCCTATTGTTGTGAGGTCTGCTAAAATTACATCAACAGTCTCCTATTCATGATCGGCATTATGGTTTGCTTGAAATAAAATCAGTCAAAA
>REGM01000048.1:592519-615889 GCA_004194415.1 Aurelia aurita
TCGTTCTTGTTGCTGAAAGAATTTCCAGCGACGGGAACGACAGCAGCGATCATATGGAAACCATTCGATCGCTACTGTCGTTCGCGTCGTTCGTGTCGCTGAAAAATTTACCAGCGACGGGAACGACAGGAACGATCATATGGAAACCAGGCTATATGATCGCTGCTGTCGTTCCCGTCGCTGGAAATTCTTTCAGCAACAAGAACGAAACGAACGACACGAACGACGGGAGCGTTCGAGCTATTTCCATATGATCGCTGCTGTGGTTCAGTTTGCATCACAGGCTCAAAATAATGAGACTGGGCTCAGATGCGCAGATGCGCAGGGCATCGCTGCGATCGCTGGGATCGCTGACTTTTTGAAAAGTGTTTTCCATTAAAAAAACTCGATCGCTGGCAGTCGCTCGCGTCGCTGAGATAGAAATTTTTCTATCTCAGCTACAGGGTGTCGCTCGCGTCGCTACGATCGCTGGCAGAAAAAGTGATAGTTTCCATCAAATCGTTCATGTCGCTACGGTCGCTGGTACGTTTTTTCAGCGACGGGAGCGACGGGAACGACACGAAAGATATCATATGGAAACCAGGCTTTACTAATCAAAGTCACCCCATCTGTGCGCCCAGATGCCCTAGCCTGCGTGCAGACTTTACAAACTGGAGAGAATTCTTCTTCTGCACGCAGGCTAAAGATTCCCAAGACGAGAAAAAGATGTCAGTATCATTCTTATTGTTTTTCAATATCCTGTTTACAACGAATGCATTAATGTGATAACTGATGATGGCTTATTTACTTATAGATTGATAGATAGATTGATAGATTGATTGATTCGTTCATTAGTTTGTTCATTGATGGGTTAATCAAGTTATCAACATTTTCCACATGTCTTCTGGCATCTCTTTGCAACATAATCATTGTAGCTGCATTTGTGCTTGTATTGCTGGCATCGTGATGCAGGTGAGATATCTTTGCAGTCTAAAAATGGATTTGAAATATTATTACAATGCAAAGTGTTGCAAATGCAAGGACAGGTTATCTATAAATCCTACGTAACAGGCTCTGGTGAATAAGCGTACCAGCCAGGAGGGCCAGGGGCGGCAGCCTCCCCCAACGCTGGAAAAAATTGTAAAAATTAGAGTTGGGAAAGATGTTTGTAAATAGTTTATTTTTATTCTGGCAGTGCCCTCAAGAAATGATCTTCCCATACGCTAAATGTCATGGATCTACCCTCGAATTTTGTTTTGAAGGAATATTTATGCACAATGTTAAGAGAATTTTTTATGAACCTTTTTTAACGATTTTGATTTATAAGATCCGTTCTAATAAAGTACACAAATTTGCCACTATATATAAGGGAGTACCTACAGGCCTTGGAGTAATTGAAAGGGTTTTTAGTCGTAAGAGTAGCTATTGCTAGGCTAGGCGTACCTTCCTTCAAAAATTAAAACATTTGCTTAAGGACAAAAGTAGATGACTAACAGTTCACAAGATGAGAAAAAATTGTATCCCTGTTTGAAAATTCAGACTGAAATAGCTATGCGTCCTACTTGAACAATTTCAAGGCTGACTGAAACCGTCCACCTCATTATGTGAAAAAGGTTTGCTGAAAATTCTATCAAAACCGAAATTTCTCTGCTGCAGAAAGTTGTGTTGTAGAGATTGGTAAAAATAAGCAAAATAGGGTTTAAACTTGCGTTTTTCGTGGGTTTTACGCAATGTGATTGGCCAAATTCGTGGAATTGTGTCTTATTCGCCAGCCAATCAAGATTTAATATCTATGCACCGACATGAAGGGAAACAGAACAATGATGTTATACAGATCTTGAAAAATTACCTGTTGGTGGGGGGTTTGGTCCAGGATTTGGGGGAGGATTGGGGCCACCGCCACTGCATCCATAATGCTTATTGATTTGCTTCACGTCAATGGCTGTAAACCCTACATTGTTTCCCAGTCTTTCGTTCTCATTGGTTCTTGAAACAATGGTTGGTCGTCTGTTAATGCTGAATGACATTCTGCAAAAGGAATTTGTATCATAACTTGAATTTGTATTTGCACCAAGGACCGAGATGTAGTCAATGGTTTATATAGCGCCTGGTAGGAGCGAAAGTGTCCCAATATTTCCCCACCGCAAATCGTAGTTTCTTACATGTTTGACCCCTTTGATCCGTGCAAAAGTGCCAACCAAGTTTGAAAGCCATTTTCTGTTGTCGAATCTTGAGAGTTTTAGGGCCACTGCCCCTTCAGCTTGCGCATCGGTTCTTGATTACAACTTTGACATGTTTAAAAGTTTTATAGGAAAGAGGCTGTAAGAGGACGATAGCATTTCATAGCTTGAAATAAGCAAAAATGCTCAAATTTGAGATATCTATGGCGATGAAGGACACATGCAGACACGTGCATTTTGAATGTACGTTTTTAAGAGAGAGAATGGGCAATGTTATGCTACCAAACGCATTTGACTGGTCTCTACTCTCCCTAGAAGTGCATACAGGAGGCGTTGAGAGCCAGGCAGGGCCTCGGGATGAAGCACATCTCAGTAGATTATTCAAGTCCAGGCTAATATCTAGTAATAAATGACAACACATCCAATTCATACTTATGACGTAGCACCATTGTTTTCAAAATGATTTCCCCAGTGAAAAAAATGAAGCAAAATCTGTTCCCGGATAAGATGTAATCTCCCCAGTACAAAATGTCTCTCAAGCGAAACCTCCTCTGCAAATGTGCAAACCCATGAGAGAAACTTGAGAAATTATTTTCAAGCAAATACAGTTCCCCGCTAATAATTATGCTATCCACGGTAAATGATCGGAGCTCCCCGGCCAAAATTTGACTACTTTTTTATCACTAGGATCCCAGTGAACATCTGGCCGCTCACCGGCGCACTTAGACGGGGGTGTTTCCATGGACCCTGGGGTGGATACCCCCTTTACTCTCCCTCTCGATACTACTTTGCGCACAGCACTTTACGGTTTAGTTATATTGATGAGAAGGATTCTGGCATGCACTTGTTCATGGTCTCATCCCGGGGGTCTCATAAAGACAATACAGTAAATGTTAAGGGATGGAAGTACCTTGAGTAATGCATAACACTCTTTTTATCATATGGTTCATTGTAAGTTGAAGCTTGCCCTTCTCTGTACATATTGAAGTTGAATTTCATGTCTGCAACGAATAAGAAATTCTATTTATGCATACATATTTATCTATCTATTTTCGTTCAGCAAGCTGATAGTAAAACTATTATTGAAAACTGAAACAATAATTTGACATATTTCGCAATATTTCTAACGTTGTACATCTGATGTGTATACTGTAAACTGTCCCCTTCACTTGAAAACTCAGCTTGTCTGTCACCCCCTGTTTGGTAAGGAGTGTGCTCCTCATTGTAACACTAAAGCATTTTTTTAAAGCTGCTTCCATCAGACTGCGGCGAAATTCAGTCGTTATTTAATAGAAAAACCAAAGAATTTTTATAACCAGGCGTCCAAAAACATTTTTCGAACGTCCAAAAATAGTTGCAAGTTAATGCTATCTTCAAGTTTCAATATTGTCATGGAGCTCGTAAGAGACTCGTAAGAAACTCTGAGTACTCAAAATCTGATAATTTTAAGAAACTTTCAATACTGGCGCAAGTTCTTAGTTTCTTGTAAAAAAATACGTGTAATCCTAAATTCTTACTGCTGTTAATGTTCTGCCAGTTAATCCTGACGTATTGATCCCTGTCTCTTCTTGACTGCTCGTGGAAAAAGCCGATGGCGTGCATCATTTCATGAATTACTGTACCCATGCTCTCACACCCTCGTCCAATTGAAATCTCCTGACTTCCACGGCCAGTACGACCGATTTGAGAGTAACACCTAACAAAGATCCCAAATCAGTTTAAGTTAAGGGGCTATCTTATTTCCTAGGCAATAAGTTGTATAGATACAGAGCNACACTCTTTTTATCATATGGTTCATTGTAAGTTGAAGCTTGCCCTTCTCTGTACATATTGAAGTTGAATTTCATGTCTGCAACGAATAAGAAATTCTATTTATGCATACATATTTATCTATCTATTTTCGTTCAGCAAGCTGATAGTAAAACTATTATTGAAAACTGAAACAATAATTTGACATATTTCGCAATATTTCTAACGTTGTACATCTGATGTGTATACTGTAAACTGTCCCCTTCACTTGAAAACTCAGCTTGTCTGTCACCCCCTGTTTGGTAAGGAGTGTGCTCCTCATTGTAACACTAAAGCATTTTTTTAAAGCTGCTTCCATCAGACTGCGGCGAAATTCAGTCGTTATTTAATAGAAAAACCAAAGAATTTTTATAACCAGGCGTCCAAAAACATTTTTCGAACGTCCAAAAATAGTTGCAAGTTAATGCTATCTTCAAGTTTCAATATTGTCATGGAGCTCGTAAGAGACTCGTAAGAAACTCTGAGTACTCAAAATCTGATAATTTTAAGAAACTTTCAATACTGGCGCAAGTTCTTAGTTTCTTGTAAAAAAATACGTGTAATCCTAAAATCTTACTGCTGTTAATGTTCTGCCAGTTAATCTTGACGTATTGATCCCTGTCTCTTCTTGACTGCTCGTGGAAAAAGCCGATGGCGTGCATCATTTCATGAATTACTGTACCCATGCTCTCACACCCTCGTCCAATTGAAATCTCCTGACTTCCACGGCCAGTACGACCGATTTGAGAGTAACACCTAACAAAGATCCCAAATCAGTTTAAGTTAAGGGGCTATCTTATTTCCTAGGCAATAAGTTGTATAGATACAGAGCCAGCCCTGCCATTCTTTTCACTTAAAGGCATTGATGTGGACTCAATGCCTTTAATAATTTCTTTTAGCCGTTTTTCAGATAGTTTTCAATATTGTCATGCTGAATTGTTAACAAATTTGATCAAGGATTTTGGGCCTGTTTTGAAGGATTCTGAGATTGAACACTTTTATAAAATCGCTCATAACTGGAGAACAATACAATCTATTTAAACCAACTAAAATTTTGTTATCTAAGTTGACATGTTACTGATGAATAGGTAGCAAACTACAGACTTTGAAATGTTTTAACTTTTTCTACTCACCAGTTACTTAATTTTTTTTAGTCTTGGGTGCGGCTTATATGTGGATTTACACTCCAATATCTAATAAAGTACTAGATGTTTTCCTATTTCCAAGGCAATTTTGATTTTATTTATTCTTCTTTTGAAAGCGACAAGGGAGGGTGCTTGTTTAACATCACATTCAAGCTGATTCCAAAGTTTAGGTCCACGAAGGGATATTGTTTCTTNATACAATCTATTTAAGCCAACTAAATTTCGTTATTTAAGTTGACATGTTACTGATGAATAGGTAGCAAACTACAGACTTTGAAACGTTTTAACTTTTTCTACTCACCAGTTACTTAATTTTTTTTAGTCTTGGGTGCGGCTTATATGTGGATTTACACTCCAATATCTAATAAAGTACTAGATGTTTTCCTATTTGCAAGGCAATTTTGATTTTATTTATTCTTCTTTTGAAAGCGACAAGGTAGGGTGCTTGTTTAACATCACATTCAAGCTGATTCCAAAGTTTAGGTCCACGAAGGGATATTGTTTTTTGCCAATTACTTGTTTTTTCCGTGAAGGTAATGAAAGATCAGTTTCAATACTTTGTAGTTCCCTGATATTTCAAGTCGAATTTTTGACGAGCAGTTCCGAAAGATATTCAGGTAAAAGACCATTGGGCGGTTTGTGTTTTGCTTGTAATGGAAGTTTTGCTTGTAATAATACCACTTCTAAACTGCAAGTTTAAGAAATAAGCTGAATAAAACTTTTGCGTGGACGATTGGTAAGTTGCAAAGAAAATACAAACTTTTTTGCCGGTAAGAATATGTTTTTAGCCTTCATATGCAGTGAGATTTCTAACATCCACGGTAAAAGTAATTTCAAGCGATCGTTGCTGCAATGTAGTATTTTCGGTGATACAAATGCATCGTTGAGTGACGGCGAACCGCAAGGTAACCGCAAAAATTGAAAATTGCACATCTTACCCTCCTTTAGCATTGAAAATGACATAATTTCTTTGGTTGGTTCTTGGTACAAATCTGATGCAAGTTTTTCTCTTGTATTCTTCAATTGCCTTTTTGATTTGAGATCTTGCGTAAGTTCCTAGGTCATAGAAGTAGAGGTGTACTTGTTATTTGCTTTTCATTTACAATTTGTATTATTCCAGGTGAGTGAACAAAATGTAAACACGTTTGAAAGCATGTAGCTCTCGAACCATTTATCAGATTCCTATAAAATGATAGGCTTTTCTCAGCTAACATACCAATTTTGATAAAAAATTTGGTTTGTCACAATCGATCGTACTGTTCTGGAATTGCAAGCGATTTGTTCAAATGCTTCATCTCAAAATCTTTCAAAACAGTCTTAAAATCCCTGATCAAATTTGCTTGCAATTTAGCCCGACAGCCATCATAATTAACTTCTATCTTTCTATCTTGTTGCCCAAACATTTACTAGTAGGTATCTAAGAAGGCTGCTGCTTAATCGTATACTCTTGGGACGGTCACTCAGCCTGTTTTTGTCTGTTTTCTATTACCATGAAGCTGGATTGCTAGCAAAGATGATCAAGGATTTTAGGCCTGTTTTGAAGGATTTTGAGATGAAGCATTTTTATAAAATGGCTTGTAATTTGAGAACAGTAAGACTGATTTTGACCAACTAAATCTTCTTATCTAAACTTGTATGTTAGCTACTCAGTTATTCATTTATAGGAATCTGAAAAATGGTTTTGAGAGCTAAAGGCTTTCAAACGTCTATACATTTTTTCATTCATATCCTATTTTTTATTGTATTTTATCATCGTTATAATTTAAAAATTTGCAACTGTTACAGTATTTGTCTTAAATCGTTTTTAAGCTATGCTCTTGCTGGGGAATGAAGATTTACTTAATTACTGACTTATTTTACTTACTGATCGACGATTCATTACAAAATTTTGGATCATTTGTTAAAGGACAAGCTTGCAGCTTTTCTTTCTTTCATATCCATTATTTTGAACGGTTCCTTTTTTTAGAATTTATGGAACAGAATTTTTAATCATGATGCAAACATTGGAGTGATGAAAATATACACAACAGATGTCAAAACAAATTTAGTATGTATTTTACAATTTTAAAAATAATCATCTAAAATGGTCTAAAGTTTTTAAGGTATATCTTTTTAAGGTATATCTACTTTTATGGTAAAAATATCTGTGAACGTGTACAAAATTTTTGAGAAGTTTTCTAACCATCATGAAATAGACTAAAAGCTTTTGTCGTGTCTGACACCAATCAGAGTGTGAAACGTCAGATAATAACCGACTGAAAACCGAAAGATACATACCGGGTGACCCAAAAAAGTGGGCTGAGAAAATATGTTACACAAAGTAAAACAATTCACCGAAATGAGTGATTTAAACGTTTTTGTGTAGCTAAATGACCAGGCTACATCGCTACTATTTTTTACTATTTTTATCGACATCGCAAACTTGCGAAAATAATGATTTAGTGACAACAGGCACTTCCAAACCCGTCGAAATTTGCTACAAATAGGGGATGGATTTTATCAGTACAAGACAATAAAGAAAGGTAGTAGGCGTGATAATTTGGACGAGAATCACGAGTCTGCTTACCTACGCTTCCAAATGTGTAAGGCACTTCGCCATTTGGCCATTTTCCACTTCGAAGAGCATCAAATGCACTAGCACCTCCATTTGCAGCTTGTTCCATTTTCATTCGTGTGTCGTCATCATCAATTATATCTCCCTCGATTAATGGGGGTTGGTCTGAAATTATCAACCAATGAATTACTGTGTTGATCACCCTTAAGAAGGAGTTGGTTACGAGAAGTACCAACCACTGGAAAATACCGGCTTTCCCAAAAATGCCCCCCCCTCCCAATTTTGAAAATCACCAAAACTAACTTATTAAGCCTTTTATTAAGATTTCTTTTTGATCTGTTTGTAAATTATTATCTTAAAGGTGACAATAAATTTGATCTCGTTACTCAAAGGGTATAAGTCAATTAATGGTCTTGCACCTGAATATTTGTCTGAAATTTCCACAAAATGTTCGGAAAATAGCCACATGATCTTAAGAAATACTGAGTCTGATCTTCGTGTCCCAATGATGAGAACTAAGAAAGGGCAAAAGTCCTTCTCGTATCGTGGGGCCAGACTCTGGAACCAGCTTAGCTCCGATGCTAAAATGGCGCCCTCAATTGGTATTTTCAAAAGACTTACAAGATAATTGATACCGCTCGTGCCGCTCTTATTTCTTATAGCCATTATTTAATTTTCTTTTCAACAGGGCCAATTGTAAATCAGAACTTCTTAATTGTTACCCTGTATAAATATGTTTAAAACAATAAAATAAAAATAAAATGGCATGAAGAATACTTTATTTTGAGCCAAACAAAGAGTCGAAAATTTTGAGATTTCTCCTTATCGTTCAAGTCTCCAATGATGTTCATTTCTCTCTGGAATTTCTGACCAAGTTAAAAGCTTAATACACAAAAATAAATTAATGTGGTAATCATCTCTTTGTTTTAACAGCATGTTTAATAGCCAGGCAGCCATAGCACCAGCCAACTTTGCTAATTTTCAAACCAATCAAAAAGATGATCTACCGGGTGAGTTAGAAAAAACGTGGGGTGTTTGCCAATTTTTATTGATACAGTTAAATTTTCAAATTCGTTCCTTTAAAATTCATTGCATAGAAGAAAAGCAAACTTAGATATGAAATTTTGTTTGGTCGAAATCGGTCTTTCCGTTCCAAAATTACGAGCAATTTTAGGAAAATGGTGTTTTGCAAGATTGCTATAATAGGTCTTCAATTAGATTCATATTCACGCACGCGTGACCTTCTAAACCATGACAAACATAGTGTTTCTCTACTAAGAAATTGAAAAAGCACATGCAATGTGTTAGAGCACAAAAGGAAAAACTAATATTACTTATGTTGTATCCCTTGGGACTAGTCATTTAAAATTGTCATTGTTAGGAAGCTGAAAGTTCTTATGCTAGCGATACTTTTCTCCAAAATGGCTATATCACAAAATCGCTAATAAATAAGAAAGAAAGGACCGATTTTTACAAAATAAATTTCTATAACAAATTCAATCTTTCTTCTACAATATAAAACTTCGATACTCCCGATTTGACTTGTTTTTCACCAGAATATGGCATGCTAAACGCCCCACGTTCTTTCTGACTCACCCGGTATACCTGAGAAGTTACTTTTGTCCTTGATCTACTTGTTGAGGAAAGAAATCTGAAGAGTAGCTTACTGGCTTTGTATTAAAAATGTTGGTGTTTTTTTCGAAAATGGGGACCGTTTTTAAGGCACCCGGCATATGCTATCATCTTCCCTTTACGATAGTAGTCGATCTGAAAAGATCTTTTTAAGAAATCACACCAACTCAAATAGTGGTCACATTGCTTAGAAAGAAGTGGCTTTTACAAGCATTAACACCTAGAAACACCTATGGTTTATACAAATTGGGGTTAGTAGTATTGGGGTTAGGTTTCGCAAAAGTAACACAGGACAAAAATGCCTATCTTTTGTAGGGCCGAAAGTATGGAATAGTCTTCCATTTGAGTTGAAAAGAACAAACGATATCAATACGTTCAAACATAACATCAAAAATTGTTTTTCTTCAAAATATACAGAAAGAGGAAGATGACATATATGTCTTCTACTAAGACCCTTCGTCATCTCTCCCGATCATTATTTTTGTTTTATAAACCACGTTTTGTATCGAAAACACCAATAGATCTGTATTTTCCTTTTAACCAACGTTTTTCTGCTATACCGGCACCTCTAAGGGGACCATTATGGAAATAAGGTCAGCTTGATCTTTTATCGCTATCCCTGCCACTGTAATTAGGGGTGTTTTTTTTTACTTTTCTAACCTTATTTATCGTATTGTATCTATTTTTATATTATAAAACTTGTAAAATATATAAAAATTGTGGCAAATGATACATACATATATACATACATAGTAAAGTGGTGGAAAAACTTGAAATTACCAAGATTAATATTTCCTCTAATATTTCGACTAAGATCCTAAATAAGTGCAAAATATTATCGACTACCCATTGCTGAAATTATACTTAGTAACTATTGCATAAAAGGGAGAGTTGTCACAAATCTTATTGCACATGAAACCTGTAAAATATAACGGAAATGATTTGTTGGCTGTATTGCTTAAAAAAACGAACTTTGTGTTGTTTTTATCTGAAAGAACTAGATGCTGCCCAACAATAGATATAGTTATTTATACTTTGTTGACTTCATTTGAAAGGACCATTGTTTTCATACTATATTGTTTTTTCAGAAACAAAACAAAGTATGGAAGTCGTCTTGAAATAAATACGACTTGGACAAAAGAAAGTAAGTCGACTAGAAGTCGTCTTGAGCCACCCAAGTCATCTTGACTTGAAAGAAAAGAAAGGATGACTTGTCCCCATCAGCTCACACCTGGACATAGGGACAATTTTTGGCCCGACAGGTGGCATTTTTGATACATCCAGCCAAGCAAGGTCATGTATGTCACATGAATAATTAACGAGGATCTATTCGGAAAAAGTCGTCCTTTTTTTCTTTCGAGACGACTTTGGAAAATCTAAATCATTACGGATTGACAAGCAAAAGAATTTAACCAGGCTTCACTTACCTACAGCTCCAAAAGCAAGACTTTCTTCCAATGCTGCATAAAAAGAAATGATCATAGTGTAATAGTGTCACGGAGCATTTGATTAGTAATTGAGCCAAATACATCAACTTGGGTTGGTTGTGGCAAAATGGATGAGAATGGTCCGAAATGGGTCATTGATTGTGTGTTTGTTGAAGGAAATATGTTTCTAACATGAACAAGGAAAATTTTAGTCATTGAAAAGCTGCAATTTTACAACCAATGACGCTTTGTGTCAATTTTTAAAGCACAAAATCAAGTGACCCATTTCCAGAGGCCGATAAAGTGTGGGAATAGGGGAACGCCGTTCCTAGGAAATTTTTGGCAAGATTTTTAGTCCGCAGGAAATTTTTCGAAAACAAGNAAAGAACTAGATGCTGCCCAACAATAGATATAGTTATTTATACTTTGTTGACTTCATTTGAAAGGACCATTGTTTTCATACTATATTGTTTTTTCAGAAACAAAACAAAGTATGGAAGTCGTCTTGAAATAAATACGACTTGGACAAAAGAAAGTAAGTCGACTAGAAGTCGTCTTGAGCCACCCAAGTCATCTTGACTTGAAAGAAAAGAAAGGATGACTTGTCCCCATCAGCTCACACCTGGACATAGGGACAATTTTTGGCCCGACAGGTGGCATTTTTGATACATCCAGCCAAGCAAGGTCATGTATGTCACATGAATAATTAACGAGGATCTATTCGGAAAAAGTCGTCCTTTTTTTCTTTCGAGACGACTTTGGAAAATCTAAATCATTACGGATTGACAAGCAAAAGAATTTAACCAGGCTTCACTTACCTACAGCTCCAAAAGCAAGACTTTCTTCCAATGCTGCATAAAAAGAAATGATCATAGTGTAATAGTGTCACGGAGCATTTGATTAGTAATTGAGCCAAATACATCAACTTGGGTTGGTTGTGGCAAAATGGATGAGAATGGTCCGAAATGGGTCATTGATTGTGTGTTTGTTGAAGGAAATATGTTTCTAACATGAACAAGGAAAATTTTAGTCATTGAAAAGCTGCAATTTTACAACCAATGACGCTTTGTGTCAATTTTTAAAGCACAAAATCAAGTGACCCATTTCCAGAGGCCGATAAAGTGTGGGAATAGGGGAACGCCGTTCCTAGGAAATTTTTGGCAAGATTTTTAGTCCGCAGGAAATTTTTCGAAAACAAGGCTATATTTCTATGCTGCCGTAAAAACAAAAGAACCGGTCATAATTGTTATCAAGAAAACATAATTGAATTGTCAAAGTTACTTTATTTAAGCAGAATCTTGACAAAGAGGCTTGTATTTAGAATTTGGAAAATATTGGTCTATGTAAGTAATAGAAACAGTCAGATTTTCAGACGAGAGCAATAGTTTTCAATGCGATTGAGTAATATCCCAAAATCTAAGTTAAGTCTTGCATACCCTAGTTTGACAACACATTTGCTATAGAGCTCTACAATTACCGTAGTTTTTTATGACTAAAAAATGCCGTTTTCATACGTCATGTTGCCAAATTCCCTCTGAAAATAACCCAAAATTTCCTCCGACGGAGGATGGGGCTGTAGCCCCCTTAGCTCACCCCTGCCGCCACCAATCAATGTCAAATCGAAAAACTTTTCGCAGGATGTTTTGACGAAATTTTTTCAGTTCCCAGGAAGAAAAGGATTTTATCGGCCTCTGCCCATTTCCCCCCGCTCTGACCCATGTTGCCCAACACACCCAAACCAATAAATACTTTAGCCAGCCAGTCAGTCGGTCGGACAGTCGATTTGGCAATCAAATTCAGTCATATTCAGTCAGTCGGGTAGCCAATGAATCCGTGAGGCAACTAATCATTCACAGCACAGTTGTTTCGTCAAATTACCCTATCTAGCCTAATCTTGATGAAGTCGCTCTTTCAAGAAGTCCTACAAGACCCTTTTCGAAAATTCTGTGAAAAAACTGAGTTATGACGAAAAGCTTCATAAAAGTAGCAGTACACTTTGTAATGCATTGCAACTGGATCAATTTTTGATAAAATGCCACTAGTTTTGTGCATCAGTTTCTTTACGTAAATTGAGCAATCGAATTTGATTTCCTGGAAAGAATCGAACATTCTTCATGGAATATGCATATTTTTCATATTTCATATTTCAATTTATTAAGGAGGGAGACCCTTCAGCCTAATGGCTGATTTTCAAGGGGCCACTGTAAGCTTGCTGTCTGTCATTTAAAGCCTATAAAAAGTAAACACGTCTCTATAAGTTATCTAATTTTATTACTTCTTCTAAACGAGACATACATATTCAGATTTCTTTGTGTTGATTATCAAATTGAAAACAAACAAATACAGTATTAAATAATTGCACTATGAACAGACTTTTATTTTGTACGACGTTTCGGGCTTAACCCTAATCCATATGGGCTTTTTTCAAGNGACCCTTCGTCATCTCTCCCGATCATTATTTTTGTTTTATAAACCACGTTTTGTATCGAAAACACCAATAGATCTGTATTTTCCTTTTAACCAACGTTTTTCTGCTATACCGGCACCTCTAAGGGGACCATTATGGAAATAAGGTCAGTTTGATCTTTTATTGATATCCCTGCCACTGTAATTAGGGGTGTTTTTCTTTACTTTTCTAACCTTATTTATCGTATTGTATCTATTTTTATATTATAAACTTGTAAAATATATAAAAATTGTGGCAAATGATACATACATATATACATAAATAGTAAAGTGGTGGAAAAACTTGAAATTACCAAGATTAATATTTCCTCTAATATTTCGACTAAGATCCTAAATAAGTGCAAAATATTATCGACTACCCATTGCTGAAATTATACTTAGTAACTATTGCATAAAAGGGAGAGTTGTCACAAATCTTATTGCACATGAAACCTGTAAAATATAACGGAAATGATTTGTTGGCTGTATTGCTTAAAAAAACGAACTTTGTGTTGTTTTTATCTGAAAGAACTAGATGCTGCCCAACAATAGATATAGTTATTTATACTTTGTTGACTTCATTTGAAAGGACCATTGTTTTCATACTATATTGTTTTTTCAGAAACAAAACAAAGTATGGAAGTCGTCTTGAAATAAAGACGACTTGGACAAAAGAAAGTAAGTCGACTAGAAGTCGTCTTGAGCCACCCAAGTCATCTTGACTTGAAAGAAAAGAAAGGATGACTTGTCCCCATCAGCTCACATCTGGACATAGGGACAATTTTTGGCCCGACAGGTGGGATTTTTGATACATCCAGCCAAGCAAGGTCATATATGTCACATGAATAATTAACGAGGATCTATTCGGAAAAAGTCGTCCTTTTTTTCTTTCGAGACGACTTTGGAAAATCTAAATCATTACGGATTGACAAGCAAAATAATTTAACCAGGCGTCACTCACCTAAAGCTCCAAAAGCAAGTCCTTCTTCCAATGCTGCATAAAAAGAAATTATCATAGTGTAATAGTGTCACGGAGCAATTGATTAATGATTGAGCCAAATACATCAACTTGGGTTGGTTGTGGCAAAATGGATGAGAATGGTGCGAAATGGGTCATTGATTGTGTGTTAGTTTAGGAAATATGTTCCTAACATGAACAAAGAAAATCTTAATCTTTGAAAAGCTGCAATTTTACAACCAAGGACACTTTGTGCCAATTTTAAAAGCACAAAATCAAGTGACCCATTTCCCCCCGTTCTGACCCATGTTGCCCAACACAACCCAAACCAATAAATACTTTAGCCAGTCAGTCAGTCTGTCGGACAGTCGATTTGGCAATCAAATTCAGTCATATTCAGTCTGTCGGGTAGCCAATGAATCCGTGAGGCAATTAATCATTCACAGCACAGTTGTTTCGTCAAATTACCCTATCCAGCCTAATCTTGATGAAGTCGCTCTTTCAAGAAGTCCTACAAGACCCTTTTCGAAAATTAACTGAGTTATGACGAAAAGCTTCATAAAAGTAGCAGTACACTTTGTAATGCATTGTAACTGGATCAATTTTTGATAAAATGCCACCAGTTTTGTGCATCAGTTTCTTTACGTAAATTGAGCAATCGAATTTGATTTCCTGGAAAGAATCGAACATTCTTCATGGAATATGCACTGTAAGCTTACTGTATGTCATTTAAAGCCTATAAAAAAGTAAACACGTCTCTATACGTTATCTGATTATTACTTCTCCTAAACGAGACATACATATTCAGATCTCTTTGTGTTGATTATCAAATTAAAAACAAACAAATACAGTATTAAATAATTGCACTATGAACAGACTTTTGTTTTGTACGACGTTTCGGGCTTAAACCCATTACAAGTTCACATTTGATTAGATAATAGTTTTAAACCCGAAACGTCGTATAAACCAAAACTCTGTTCATAGTACAATTATTTATTCTGTATATGTTGGTTTTTAATGAAATATTGTGCAACATTCATTCAAGAGCATTGTTTGTGCATTATCAAATTGGCCTGATAAAAGAGCAAGTTTCTGTAGAATTTATCAAATCAAAGTCTTCATCTAGAAATTTCCAATCCTAGATTATGTTTTCGTTAGGCATCAAATCAAGAAATTATAACTATAATGAAATAAAAATACCTTTCTCGTTTACTTTGAGGATCACATCATGGGCACTTTCTTCTTCGGCTAGAAAAATAAGCATTTTTTTATGTTTGCAAGGGTGTCACAAAAAACTCTTTGAAGCGAACAGAGAACAGAGAGGTTTGAGCTGAGTAGCCTAAATTATGTGAACTGCTTATTAGATACAATTTGATATACAATCAACTCTCTCTAAACGGACACCTCTATATAGCAGACAAGTCTTTAAGGCGAACACTATGCTTTCGTTCCGATTGACAGATTTCAATCGACGAGACGATTACGCTAAAGATGGCAGCGAGGAACTCTTTTTTTACCAAGATGCATTGCTTTGCAGTTAAGGATTTTTTTCAATTCTACACCCATTTTTTTATACGTAACAGCTTAGTAGCCTCTTCAAGAAATTAAGAAACTCTTCTAGAAGCGATCATAACTCAATTCAAAGTTAAGCAACTTTCTCAATTGTTGGTGATGAGTTGCAAAGTACTTCAAACAAAAAGTGTCTTGCTAACGCAAATAATACTACAAAGTATACATTATTTTATGATTTGGTTCATTCTTGTTATTCTCTCGGCTAAAAAGCTATATTTGCGGTCCTCAAAGAATTGTGATAAGTTGTGAAATTCGATTTTATGAAAATTAAGAAACTCTGCAAGAAACGTTTACTTAAGTATTGGGCCCAAAGTTAAGAAACCGTACTACAAAGTTCAGAGCCAAGTTTCTCATAACAAAATGAGTGTATAGGAATTCGATTAAAGAATGCAATGCCTCTCGGTAAGAAGTTCCTCGCCGCCATCTTTGTCTTGATGTTGATTTTTAGCGTATTCGTCTATTAAAATTATCCCTGTAAGGTGAGGTGGACACTAGTTAAAGCGCACATAGTCAGTTGGTGCCGTAGGAGTCAGCTTAACTATACTTTCTAGTAAGAATTAACTGTACTTTAAACAGTGAATTTAAAAGAATAGGGAGAAACACATTACCTTTGACGCCAAAGCATGCAAGGACGAGAATGATTGCACAAACAGCCTTCATTTTTGTTGAATGTTGAAACCAATAACTTGACTTCTATTCTGATTGGTGTCAGTTCTTCTGAGGTGCTCAATTCTTTTATACCCTGATCCCCTCACAAACACACATAATATGTCAACAGTTCTTGAGAGCTCAATAGACATCACGAACTTTAATGAATGTAGAGTCAGAAAAAAAACACGTTCTTGCAAAAAACAGCTGCACCAACTTAATGGTATTCAGTGAAATTTAAAGTTCACTCCATGTGTTATAAAGATCTCTTGGAAAATTAGGCCATATGAACGATATTTTCCACGTGTCGTGTTTAGAGCACTTCAGTATTGTGGTGATGCCTCATGGCTTGGTTTTAAGTACAGAATTTCCTCTTGTTGCTTTGAATGAGATCTACCATAGCGTCACAAATTCATTCATAAGGTTCGTTCAACGTTCATGTCGAGCGAAATTCAGAAAGACCAAATTTTGTTTCGACATGATTCTTACTTTGTATCTCTCCAAAGCAAAACCAGGTACAGTACATTCTTGCTGTGGATTGCGCAAATACAGAAAGAGACAGATTAATGTTTTAGTCGTCAAGTTTACAACAAGATTCATTTTTCAAGGTACGATGAATGTCATAGAAACGATTTTCATTTGGGAACAAATATTTTTAAGCAAAATTTATTTTGACCTTTCAGTGATTGATTGATATTTATGAACCGCGTGGCAGAGTGACGTGACCTAGAGCCATTATGCCACTCAAACCGTTTTGCCACTCAAACCATTTTGCCGCCACACTTGAGTGGCATAATGGCTCTAGGTCACGTCACTCTGCCACGCGGTTCACTCTCGATGTATCACGAACGAAATACAAAAGAAGAAAATACTCGATGTATCATCCGAAAATCTAATTTTTAATTCAGAGTTTCCTAAAGCCCGTGCCCAGACCTCAAATCAAACAGCTTTCGTGGACAAATATTTGTTAGATCCTTCTCTGTTTGCAAAAATTCAACGATTCTTAAAATTATCATTGGTTTCATGAAATTGCGAGGCGAAAGCGTTATTTAAAAAAAATTGGCGATATGGCTGGCGGAGATTTGGATGGAATATTCGAACAAGAGGAAATATATTTAAGGGACCTGTCATAAAGTATCTGCTACCGGGGGCGGAGAATATAGGCAGGGGCCACCAAAAATTGTAGCTGCTTGTTAATAATGGGCCACAGAAAATATTTGCAGCTTTTGAAGGGGCTATCAATTTTTTTTAAGGGAAGAGTCTAAAAAGTAGTTTTTAAAATATACAAGATATTGTAAAATGTCTCTGCAGGAGCAAATTGAAGAGTCACAGAAACAATCACTTGTCAATCATAGTCAAAACAGAAAGATGAATTTTCATCATTGGTTGAACTATGCAGTTTTTTTCCATTTCTCTCAAAGCATTAAAACAGTGTTGCCTGCTTGAACTTTTCCCCTTTTCTGATGCCTTTTTGCTTTTTGCGTCTCCGTATGCACAACTGATCTATGCTTCTTAAATCCTTCCATCCTCGCCAACAGCTTCTTTGCAAATTTGTTTAGTATTCTTATTAAAAAATTGTTTTATATGGAGTGCTGAAAGTGCATAAAGTTAAAACCTTACTGAAAGTTTCCCTTGCAAGCCGTTTTTCTGAAATTTGTGTTTTCTTTGTTGCTATATCATCAAAGTTAACATGTGGGGCAACAATGAGAGTATCTTCATAAGGACGAAAAGTGAACGTGCCGCAACTACCTACATCAGAGTTCGCTTTATGTAGATGCAGACAAATGGGCAAAAATGTTTTTCCTATAGAGGAGCAAAATTGTGGAACAGCCTCTCAGCTGAGTCTAAGCAGGCATCATCTCTAAATAGTTTTAAACTATCTATTTAGAGATTATTTTCTTTTAACTATATATATTCTTGTAAGTACTATATATATTCTTGTAAGTAGGTTTTTAATATTATGGTTTTTTATAGTAGTAATTAGTTTCTCTTAGACTTGTAGTATTTATATTGTAATTAACGTTTTTATAGAGGGCCCCTTGAAAATCAGATCTGCTGAAGGGCAACCCTCAAATGAAATCNTTGCTTTTTGCGTCTCCGTATGCACAACTGATCTATGCTTCTTAAATCCTTCCATCCTCGCCAACAGCTTCTTTGCAAATTTGTTTAGTATTCTTATTAAAAAATTGTTTTATATGGAGTGCTGAAAGTGCATAAAGTTAAAACCTTACTGAAAGTTTCCCTTGCAAGCCGTTTTTCTGAAATTTGTGTTTTCTTTGTTGCTATATCATCAAAGTTAACATGTGGGGCAACAATGAGAGTATCTTCATAAGGACGAAAAGTGAACGTGCCGCAACTACCTACATCAGAGTTCGCTTTATGTAGATGCAGACAAATGGGCAAAAATGTTTTTCCTATAGAGGAGCAAAATTGTGGAACAGCCTCTCAGCTGAGTCTAAGCAGGCATCATCTCTAAATAGTTTTAAACTATCTATTTAGAGATTATTTTCTTTTAACTATATATATTCTTGTAAGTACTATATATATTCTTGTAAGTAGGTTTTTAATATTATGGTTTTTTATAGTAGTAATTAGTTTCTCTTAGACTTGTAGTATTTATATTGTAATTAACGTTTTTATAGAGGGCCCCTTGAAAATCAGCTCTGCTGAAGGGCAACCCTCAAATGAAATCTGAAATCTGAAAATCTGAAATCTGACACAGTAGTTCAGTATAAATTAGCAGAAGGTAATAGTTAAAGATATCTACGGGAACAATTTGAATATCGTGATCAAAATATGCAAACAAAATGAAAAGAGTAGAACATCTCATGCTACCAACAAACTCAAAATATGGACACAAATAGATAGAAATGGGCCACGAAAAATATTTGTCTCTTAACAATAGGCCATGGAATTTTCTACTCATTTTCAGTAGGGGCAATGAAAATATTTGTGAAAAAATTAAAAACATCCTCCGCCCCCCTGATATTAGATACTTTATGACAGGTCCCTAATGGCACGATTTCGTGTAGTTATTAGAGTTTTGAAAAAATCGACAAAAAGTTCAAAGTTGCTTCGAGCAGATAATTAAAGGGAATGTGCACCTCTACACAGCCCAGTTTACACACTGCATGTAATTTCCATGAGCAACTGCAGAAACGAGTTCTAAGTTCTAATTTTTTCTAATAAACCTAGCAAAAGTATAAATCTATTGAGTTTCATCATAGTTTCATCATATACCGCATTTCACAGAACCAGCTTGATCTATAGTTAAATTTCAACCAATCAAATGCATTCGATTTGGCGCCATTCAATAACTTGCGAGGGCGAAAGAGAAAACAGCTGCGTTGCCGAGTGTTCGGAACTTAGCATTGAGGAAGAAGGCGTTTCTAGTTCCCTCATAACACAGCACTAAAAGGTTCCGTTTCAGGCTCTTCATACCTTCATAGCATGAAGAGCTAGCGGAGGTGCAACAACCCTCTCTTCCTGGTGTGACTGTGTGGGTGAAAGCCACGTGGTGGACTCCCCCATTAGGAAGTGAAGATGAGGCTGTTTTCTTTGTAGGTGTTATGATCACGTGGTTTACTTTGGAAACCGAAACTAGGGAATCCTCTCTTTAATCATGGCGGACAAGTAGAGACCTGAAAGTCAATGACGCTGGAAACAACACAAACTAAAGATTCGAAAGGAAGGAAAGCAGGGGACAAATCATCTCAAAACAGCTTCAACTCACTGGTTATCTAAATCGTTGCAGCTGTGGTGTATTTTTATCTGGATTCCACACAGAATCGTGTTTCAAGAAGACGGCTTTCCCATATCTGATCTCTTTTAGGCCTAATAATAATTAGGCCCATCTCCTCCTGCCAAACAACCAAACAACAGCAGAGGTCCAGTTCCATTAACTATTTAATAGTTGGTTTCGAACTGATGTTTTGACAAATATTCGCGAAAGAATTTGCAAAGTAGATGCAGATACGTAATCACTTGAAACCAAATAGATAGAACCGTCGGCCTAGCTATAGCCGCTTCGTTTTGGAAAGGTCGCATCTGTTTGTTGACCCTGCCTACGCGCACTGGAGAAATACTTTGGAGGGCCTAAATGTCAGAGGAACAGAAACAAGAGAGTCAAGTTGAGTTTTCCAGCGACGAATTTGTGCTGGTGGACAAATCAAGTGACCAAAAAGACAACGAATTGAACAGTCATAATTCAGTCAGAAGTATGGATGAGTTTAGTACTGGATCGTTTGTACAGAGCCCTCTTGAATTAAATGTTGTTCAGAACATCAGGAAACTTGCTGACGACAACGAATCACTGAAGACAAGTCTTGTTAGGCACAACAGAATGATTGAGGTAGGCCTAAATAGTACTCCTGTCAGAAATATTGAACTTGAAACAGTGAAACATTTTTTGAAAATCAGTTCAGCTCAGTTGATATATTTCAAATTCCACTGCAATCCTTCTGCAATCAATTTAACTAAAATAACTAAACAAACAAATAGCTAAACTACCAGGAAATCACACCAATAGCAATATTACAGAAAAATTAATATATACATTAATGGCAATGCAGGTAATTAATACAATAATATGAAAATACCAAACTAAAGAAGGAGATAAATTGTATGGAGGAAAGGAAAGGAGGGCTTTCAATTAATCCAGAAAAAGCCCTATGTCCTAAAATTATTATCCAATAAAATAAATTGCATTATCAACATTTGATTAGTCCATTTACATGTTAGTTAGTAAACTGGATTGATATTGGGACAAATTTAATGCATTTTTATTCTGCACAACTATTTCAACCAATTTTAAAATTTTGTTGTCATTTTATATACTGGGTGCACCAAAAAAGTATCCATTTTTGACAGACCAAGATAAATCATACACCAGGCCAATGTTCATGATTTAAATTCCAAATAACTAAGACTCTTATTTCAATTTTTGGAAATCTGTGTTAAAAAGAACTTTCTTGTTTTTAAAATAATCTGTACTTTAGATATGGTATAGGCAAGAGATGATTATCAAATTGAATATCAAATGAGAATTTAGCGTGAATCAATCCGAAAACATGTTTAAAACATACCTCGATGGCCAGCTTGAACATAGATACCATATTTGTTGATATTGGGGCTTTGAGAGTTGAAATATTAATCTTCAAAGGACAAATTCGCCTTCACCTCCAAACCAGAGCTTTGGCATTTTTGCCTAAGCAAATTCTTGAAGCACAGTGAATAAGTCAACAATAGACCTGAAAAATGTGAAACAAGAGGAGAAAAGTTAAAAACTGCACAACAGACTTGTTTTACAAAATATGATTTACGTGACATTTATCATCAAGGGAGCTTCGAAGTAAACTTCATTCATTTTAATGTCAACAATTTATTTCACAAAGCTTACTTCGGAGCTCCCTTGATAATAAATGTCACGTAAATCATATTTTGTAAAACGCATCTGTTGTGCAGGTTTTAATTTTCTCCTCTTCTTTCACATTTTCTCAAGTCTATTGATGACTTATTCACTGTGCTGCAAAAATTTGGTTAGGCCAAAACACCAAAGCTCTGGTTTGGAGGTGGAGGCAAATTTGTCCTATTTCCACTCTCAAAGAACTAACATCAACACAAGGTATCTATTTTCAAGTTGACTATCAAGGTATGTTTTTAAAGTGTTTTCGGATTGATTCACGCTAAATTTTCATCGCGACGAGGGTCAACCAAGTCTGTATTACTTCTTTTTTGGGACACCCGGTAATTTGTTTGAAGTTTGCAATATGCAAAGTTTGCAAATTGGTGCAAAATTCAAACTATTTACAGACTATTTACAAACTCCATCGTCTTTGTCTTTTGAATCTGAAACATACTCAAAACAAACCTACAACAAACTTTGTTGCGAATTTGCTGCAAACTAAATGCAACCCCGTTTTTTGCTAAGGGTATCCAGCCAGTAGTATTTTCTGTTTTTTACTATAAAAGAGGCCCAGTGATTTATCAAATTGATCTTTTTTATTGTTTTGGTAGACATACTGCACTGAGCTTGAAGAAGTAAAGAAGGTACAAATAAAAGACAAGAAAGACACAAATGCATACATAGGAAAACTATTAGCTGAAAATGACTTGTATAAAAGGAAGCTTGGTGACTGTTCATGTGTTTCTGGACAGGGAATGCCAGTACACAGCATCACTTTACCAGAATTGGTACATCGATTTGAACCAGTCATGAAGGCAGTGTTGCAGAAATTTGAAAACCTAAAGGTAAACAATAGTTGGTATTTTATCAAGGGCATCTTTTATAACAGGTAGCTTTTGATCAACATGCCAGTTCAAAGCAACTAACATTTGCAACCAATGGGATTTTGAAGCCCAACCTAAACTATTGCACACATGTAAACAGAATAGATTGGCAGCAAAAGCCCTGAAATAATTATGGCCAACTAACAGGTTCTGCAGGCAAGAGGAGTTGTTAAGAGAAGATACAAACTTATACTGGTTACTTCAAAAAAGCATCAATTTTTTACAGACTATGATAGATTATACTCTAGGCCTGTTTTGAAGATTGATGATTCAATCCTTGAGAATCCCAAATAATACTCTGCAAATTTTGTTTATTTTTCGGCCACCTTTTTCAGGCATTATAAGCAATTTCTTGAAAATCTTTGTTTGGAACCTACTGTAAATCAATCAATAAAAACAGCAATCAAATTTTCAAAAATCATAGTATATTCTTGTTTTCACAACAGTAGAAGGATGGATCAAAACATAGTCAGCCTTGATTTTGTTTCTCTAATTCAGAGCTCAACGGATACATCCGTTGTCATGGAATTTAATGGCAATGCAATTCTGGAATACGTTTGTGTGTAATGAGGCAGTAGACGTTTAGATTGATCCTTCTAAATTTTATATAAGTTCATGTCTTCTCGCAACATTGCTCTTTTGCACAGCAAGTCAGTTATCCACCTCAATTCCAGGCTGTCTTCTGTGGTTTTCTTTATTTAGGCTGCGAGTTGTCAATCATTGAAATTTCTCTGTTTACAGAACGATATAGAGC
>REGM01000048.1:616548-652613 GCA_004194415.1 Aurelia aurita
TTAAAGTGAATCAACGGAGCTAAGTGGAGGTCATCTATAATTAGGACGAAGAAAACTCCTACGCACGCTGTTGTTCCTCTGGCTAAACAATATCCACCTACGTGTCGATATCATCAAATACAATAGGCTAATAATAGGATTCCCAGACCCCTTCTGCGCGGGGCTTTTATCTCCGTTGATCCTCTTTAATTGGTAGAGTTATTTTATTTTCGAAATATGCAGGTGTACAATTGCCTGCGTGGACATAGGCTGAAGTGCTAACGCAGCGATCTATGCCTTTCATAAGGTGTTGTATTCATACAGACAACATTTCAAGTGATTCTATTAATTCGCGCTCCAAAATCAGAGTTGGAGTAAATGAAGCCATTACAAAACATAGCGTCACAGTGGGATTTCGAGAGTGCCTCGTTTATCTATGGAAATAAATCAATTTCAAAAAGGTGGGAGGCTGTTCAAATTATTTAAGAACTTTCGTGGATAGAATAGCGAACATTGAAAAGGAAGGTTGACTTCAAAGAAGCGACGAGCAACTTACAACTGATGGATTTTGTGGCGCTGTTTACAAAATTATCTTCGGAAAGGCACGTTTCTCACAGCTTTCAATGACTAAATTTCAGTTTTGCTTTCAAGGACTGCATGTTCGTCCAATTATTTCATTGGTTTAGTTCTGACTACCCTGGATCAGAGTATTAGGTTTGGCTGACAATTTCTACCAATCCTTTCCCTACTCACTATCGCAAGGGAGAATATAAGAGCAATTTTATACAATTTTTTGCAGTTTTCCTATGGAAACCTGCAGAAATTTTTTGAAGATATACCCCAAAACAAGATGGTGTGACGTCATGCCGTCTGGATGAATAGAGAGCTTGCTTTTTTCGACAACAACCGTGTTGTTTGATTTACTGTCAGCATTTCTAATTAGGAATTTTGTTTATCTAGGACCAAGAGAAAATCAAATCAACTGGAGATGAAGACACAAACAATTTAAAGCGAACGGTAATAGATTATTTATTTCAAATATTTGATTTCTGGGCAGCGATTTGCCCCTCTAATCATTTTCTGTCTGTGTTAACAAGTTTTTGTTGTTAATTAGTTTGTTAGTTTTATAATTGGTTTATTTGTTTGTTCCCTACCTAATATCTGTAGGTAGCTTTCAAGAACACTATCGAGCAGTGCCCTCGTCCTTCCTTTCTTTGTGACCAAACCTCCCCGTGATTTATTTCGCCTGGACTTATAGAGAGTTTGCGACTCTCTTCATTCTGGGTGTTAGCTTTTTGCTGACTAGGATTCGAACCAACAACCTGATTAGTAGGCCAACGCACCACCATTTAAGCATCCTTGCACCCGTAAGTTGGTGTGATGTACAAACTAAAGGCATATAGGTATTGCCCCTAAGTGTATGCGCACTCTCGCATATTTGAGTGGTTCGACAGAGGAAAATTCTGGAAGATACCCCGTGGACCGTTCAGAGTACAACATACAAGGGAGATCAAATGATCCTATTTCTGAGGCATTGCTCCCAGTTTGTTACTACACACGCTGCGAAATCTGAAATAGTTAAAGTCTGTCTTAAGGGTGTGTTTTATTGGTAATTCCAAACCTACCAAATTCTGAAAACAGTAGACTTGGCAGAGACGGAAATATATTCCCCAATCAAACACAAAAATCTTGAAACGGTAGGTTTCGGATTCACCACCAGGGTTTGCTAATGAAAACGAGAATCTCTCCAAAGTTTGCCAAACCTTCTGCCTTTTGGAGCAGAAGGTTCAGAAGGCCTTCCAAACCTACCAAACCTACCGTTTTCAGAATTTCGGAGTCAATCAAACACAAATTCCGAGTCTACCAAGTCTACCGTTTTCAGAATTGGAACCAATCAAACACACCCTAAAAGTCTTGAGTCCTGGAGTAGCTTTCACGATTAATAGAAAAAAATCGTCTTGCTTGACAACGTCACATTGACACAGACAATCGTCTTTGGAAACGACCTCCCCCTAAATTGATTGAACCTGAAATGAATGAGGTTATATATTTTAAGTAAACTAGAGCGTGTTTGTCTTTTGGTGACGCAAAATTTACATCTCAAAACTTACATAACGGACTTATGAGCATTTTCACAAACTTTCTTCCGTCTTTTCGGACAAAGGAAATGCATTGACAGGGCTGTTTTGAATCAGCTGCATGAGCAACTTATCATTGAATATATAGGAATGTGAGTTGCCTTTTCATCTAAAGCAAACATGTGCATGAATTATGGATATAGATTGTGCCAAACAACTTCGAAAACTGTCATTAGGACATATGAAGCCCACCAGAAGTAAATTCCATTTGTTTATAATTTTAGTTATTTCCATATTTACTCATTTTATTTATTCATTCTCTTCTATAAATATGTATAGATTGAAATGCTAAAGAAAAGAGAGTACAAAGACATGGACAAACTCAACAAGATGACAAGTGAAAGGGATATACTCTCAAAGGATTGTGCGGAAAAGCAACGAGTTATTCTAGATCTAAATGCAAAACTGGAGAACCTCAATTTGGTAATCAAATTTGTTACATCTCTTTGTTTTTTGCAAATCTTTCTTGGTTGCAGCCAACAA
Organism: Aurelia aurita; assembly: GCA_004194415.1. Lineage (NCBI taxonomy): Eukaryota > Metazoa > Cnidaria > Scyphozoa > Semaeostomeae > Ulmaridae > Aurelia > Aurelia aurita. Next base: position 619,149 of record REGM01000048.1, read on the forward strand.
GTTTTTGATTATCAAGGTTACACGATTCCGTNGTTGTATTCATACAGACAAAATTTCAAGTGATTCTATTAATTCGCGCTCCAAAATCAGAGTTGGAGTAAATGAAGCCATTACAAAACATAGCGTCACAGTGGGATTTCGAGAGTGCCTCGTTTATCTATGGAAATAAATCAATTTCAAAAAGGTGGGAGGCTGTTCAAATTATTTAAGAACTTTCGTGGATAGAATAGCGAACATTGAAAAGGAAGGTTGACTTCAAAGAAGCGACGAGCAACTTACAACTGATGGATTTTGTGGCGCTGTTTACAAAATTATCTTCGGAAAGGCACGTTTCTCACAGCTTTCTAGGACTAAATTTCAGTTTTGCTTTCAAGGACTGCATGTTCGTCCAATTATTTCATTGGTTTAGGTCTGACTACCCTGGATCAGAGTATTAGGTTTGGCTGACAATTTCTACCAATCCTTTCCCTACTCACTATCGCAAGGGAGAATATAAGAGCAATTTTATACAATTTTTTGCAGTTTTCCTATGGAAACCTGCAGAAATTTTCTGAAGATATACCCCAAAACAAGATGGCATAGTGTTTTCAACGCTGCTGTGACGTCATGCCGTCTGGATGAATAGAGAGCTTGCTTTTTCGACAACAACCGTGTTGTTTGATTTACTGTCAGCATTTTCTAATTAGGAATTTTGTTTATCTAGGACCAAGAGAAAATCAAATCAACTGGAGATGAAGACACAAACAATTTAAAGCGAACGGTAATAGATTATTTATTTCAAATATTTGATTTCTGGGCAGCGATTTGCCCCTCTAATCATTTTCTGTCTGTATTAACAAGTTTTTGTGGTTAATTAGTTTGTTAGTTTTATAATTGGTTTATTTGTTTGTTCCTACCTAATATCTGTAGGTAGCTTTCAAGAACACTATCGAGCAGTGCCCTCGTCCTTCCTTCCTTTGTGACCAAACCTCCCCGTGATTTATTTCGCCTGGACTTATAGAGAGTTTGCGACTCTCTTCATTCTGGGTGTTAGCTTTTTGCTGACTAGGAATTCGAACCAACAACCTTCTGATTAGTAGGCCAACGCACCACCATTTAAGCATCCTTGCACCCGTAATTTGTTGTGATGTACAAACTAAAGGCATGTAGGTATTGCCCCTAAGTGTATGCGCACTCTCGCATATTTGAGTGGTTCCACAGAGGACAATTGTGGAAGATACCCCGTGGACCGTTCAGAGTACAACATACAAGGGAGGTCAAATGATCCTATTTCTGAGGCATTGCTCCCAGTTTGTTACTACACACGTTGCAAAATCTGGGATAGCTAATGTCTGTCTTACAAGTCTTGAGTCTTGGAGTAGTTTTCGCGATTAATAGAAAAAATTCGTCTTGCTTGACAACGTCACATTGACACAGACAATCGTCTTTGGAAACGACCTCCCCCTAAATTGATTGAACCTGAAATGAATGAGGTTATATATTTTAAGTAAACTAGAGCGTGTTTGTCTTTTGGTGACGCAAAATTAACATCTCAAAACTTACACAACAGACTTATGAGCATTTTCACAAACTTTCTTCCGTCTTTTCGGACAAAGGAAATGCATTGACAGGGCTGTTTTGAATCAGCTGCATGAACAACTTATCATTGAATATATGGGAATGTGAGTTGCCTTTTCATCTAAACAAACATGTGCATGAATTATGGATATAGATTGTGCCAAACAACTTCGAAAACTGTCATTAGGACATATGAAGCCCACCAGAAGTAAAGTCCATTTGTTTATAATTTTAGTTATTTCCATATTTACTCATTTTATTTATTCAGTCTCTTCTATAAATATGTATAGATTGAAATGCTAAAGAAAAGAGAGTACAAAGACATGGACAAACTCAACAAGATGACAAGTGAAAGGGATATACTCTCAAAGGATTGTGCGGAAAAGCAACGAGTTATTCTAGATCTAAATGCAAAACTGGAGAACCTCAATTTGGTAATCAAATTTGTTACATCTCTTTGTTTTTTGCAAATCTTTCTTGGTTGCAGCCAGCAAGTTTTTGATTATCAAGGTTACACNAAAACTGTCATTAGGACATATGAAGCCCACCAGAAGTAAAGTCCATTTGTTTATAATTTTAGTTATTTCCATATTTACTCATTTTATTTATTCAGTCTCTTCTATAAATATGTATAGATTGAAATGCTAAAGAAAAGAGAGTACAAAGACATGGACAAACTCAACAAGATGACAAGTGAAAGGGATATACTCTCAAAGGATTGTGCGGAAAAGCAACGAGTTATTCTAGATCTAAATGCAAAACTGGAGAACCTCAATTTGGTAATCAAATTTGTTACATCTCTTTGTTTTTTGCAAATCTTTCTTGGTTGCAGCCAGCAAGTTTTTGATTATCAAGGTTACACGATTCCGTTTCATTTCATATCGGATTGGTTTCATATCAGATTGGCCTTCTGTTTCCACGAGAATGCACCAATCTGATAGGCCTATTCTTCATACCGTTTCTGCGTTTTCAATAGACGATTACGGAAAAGATGGCGTCGGGGGGCATTTGACCAAGATGTATTGCGTTTGATGATCGAATCTCTATAGAATCACTGTTGATTCCATTATAAAACGCAATGTATCTTGGTCAAATGCCCCTCGACGCCATCTTTTCCGTAATCGTCTATTGAAAACGCTCTGGAAATGGCACGAACTCGTGTAAACGATCGAAACTGGTAGCAACACAATACGGAACTACGAGCCTTCTATTCTTCTTGCACACTGCACTGTGGGTGTAAAACCAAGGTGCATCCCCCGAAATGCACGGCAAAGCGTTTCCTTATAAGCAGAGCCCCAATCCAATGTGAAGTGAAGCTGTATCGTGTAAACAGAAACATTTTCATACCGGATTGGCATCCCAAAGCCAATATGAAGTAACATTGGGCAGGGCCATCCTCCAGGGAGGAAAGCAGATGATAATTTTTTTGTAAGAATGCGTGAATTGCTTCTTTCAGTTTGATGTACAGATTCACAATTAAAAATAGAATTTACAATATTATACCAAAACTATGCAAGAAAACTGCAATATCAAATTGTCAGATTAACGATTGTCAGAACACTTTGTGAATTAGACTACATTCACTGGTTCACATGATACCGGTCCAATTTGAAAACGGTGGAGAATTTGGCAGTACCAAACTCTTTGCAATCTCCATCTCAAAGAGGCTGGATTTTGACGACAAAGAAATGTATCTAGGCCTGAAAAAGNAGGGCCATCCTCCAGGGAGGAAAGCAGATGATAATATTTTTGTAAGAATGCGTGAATTGCGTCTTTCAGTTTGATACACAGATTCACAATTAAAAATAGAATTTACAATATTATACAAAAACTATGCAAGAAAACTGCAATATCAAATTGTCAGATTAACGATTGTCAGAACACTTTGTGAATTAGACTACATTCACTGGTTCACATGATATCGGTCCAATTTGAAAACGGTGGAGAATTTGGCGGTACCAAACTCTCTGCAATCTCCATCTCAAAGAGGCTGGATTTTGACGACAAAGAAATGTATCTAGACCTGAAAAATATGTTCTGTTTGCATCGTTTTCGAGTTCACAAGACGCTGTTTTCAAATTATGCCGGTTAGAGTTCCGTTTTCAAATTCTACCGTGCTCAAATTCTACCGTCACAATTTGTGCCGTTTTCGTGTGAGCGTGAGTCTGGTCTGTAATAATGTTTGTTCTGTTTGAAAATTGTACCGGCATCGTGTCAACGTAGTCTTATCTTCTCAAGTAATCGGGAGTGAATTCTTGTTTTAGGGTTCGAAAGATAACGATCTCCGAGCAAATCAAGGTCGAGAGGAACCGACCGATCCGTCTCATGTCTCTAAGCAACTTGAAGTAATGAATAGGCAGATTTCATCAGATGAACAAACTATTGGAATTCTTGCTGAGCAAAACACAAACTTAAAGGACGCTATTCACAAGAAAGAAGAGAAATGCAACGAAATGGCGAATCGGATTGAACAACTAACTGAAGAAATTCGGATATTGTCACGAGGAAAAGCTCAGAGTGTGGAAATGATGGAGAATTACAACAGAGATCAATATAGGTGAGAAAATGGTCGAATCTGGAAGATCTGTTGCAGTGTCATGATTTCAATATTTGCATAAATAGCTATCCGTTACTTTTAAGTAAGGAATGATTTCAGAGAGTTTATTCATCGATCAGCATCTGAGAAGTTGCTTAATTCAGATATAAGCGCATGTGCCTTTAGGCGGGATGTGCCTTTTTGAGAGGGAATAGGGTAATTTGGTCTTCTCATGGTACAACTTAACCAATAAAATTCCTCAGATTGTCTTCAAGATAGTGCATAACTGATACATTACATTTTATCTGACGTATCTAATATGTAATCAAAGTTAAACCTCGTAAATAGAACTCCGTTATCTCTAACTACTTGCTTTTCGAATAATGTGGTAATTGCCCTTGAATTAGCGTAAACTCGGGTAGATCTGCGGTTATCTTGAAACCTCGCAAGCGCAAACAAGCTCCATTTCCCCCTGAGGGTTCGAGATAGCCTTTTTCAACTGTAATTTCAAAATCAATCACATGATAAAATGACTGTATTTTTTTTAATTGCAGTTTTCTTATGCACTGAAATTAAGCCTGTTCTTCAGGGGTCGATATTCTTCCAAGCTTTTCAAATTTTTTCTTTATATCCTGGTAACTGGCCCTCACGATATACACCAAAAAACCTTCTCTGTAATTACTAAGCATGATTGCGCATGGTTTTTATGCAAATTTTTGGACTCGTTAGAATAGCTGAATCTTTCGGGTTCCGTGTGAAGCAGAGCAGACAAGTAAGGCGATCAATCACAGCTGTGGCAAAGAAAAACTAATCGAAATGTATTCTTTCTTCGTTGTTCGGTTCTCAGCTCAGTTGCTGGATTCTAAGGCCCATGGCAAACGTCACTCTTCTCATGCGCCGAATATAATACAATTAAATGCGACGATAGAGTGACTTTGGAGCGACGTTGAGTCAAACGTCGCTCCTAATAGACGATTACGGAAAAGATGGCGTCGGGCGGCATTTAACCAAGATGCATGGCGTTCTGTAATCAACAGTGATTCTATAGAAATTCGATCACTAAACGCAATGCATCTTGGTCTACCAAAGAATCTACCAATCGCATTTCTGCCAATACCTTTGTCTTTTGCATCATTTCTTCCTTTCCATTTTTTTCGGGATTTTTTGTTTTGGTCTTCTCTTCTTTTCTCAGTTCTTTCCCTTTAACCCTCTTCTGAGTTCTCACGAGGTCTAAAGCTTTTAATCTGTGATTTACGCACAGAAAGAGAAGAATCTTTACCCCTGCTGACCTTTTCTCTTTAGAATCAAGCAGCTAGAAACAGAAATAGATGCCCTGCGAAATAGCAGCCATAAAATGCAGCAAGAAGTCCAAGCAGCCAAACAGAAACATGCTAATGATGGTCAAATGATTTTGCATCTCAAGGAAGAATTGATGAAACACGAACAGCGTAACTCATCAAGCGTTGGTGAAATGCAGCAGTGTATTCATGCATTACAGGAAGCAAAGTAAGTGATTCGCTTTTTATACTCTTGGTTTCTTGTCCTTGCTCAAATCTTTTCTCACAAAAATCTCTTGCCAAACGATTGAAAAAGTAGCTTTTGATACTGGCCAAACGATTGAGGAAGTTTCAAGACCTTTGACAAACATTAAGAGCACCATCAATTCTATATTGATTGAGCAAAATCTATTGAATGTTCCAGGAAACCTCAGTTTTTGCAGGCTACGATTTAACAATTTGATGACGTCACAACTTCAAAACTAGCAGAAATATAAAAACGCTTTAATTTTGAAAGTAATGATGATTTCAAAAATGTTTTATCTGGTATTATGGCGAATTGCCTACAGTTCCCTTCGAACAATTCGTTTGAAAGAAACCGGCAATAAGATTTTAAACGATTAATTTTTAAAGTTTTGCGAAGATCCTACGCCTGTGCTGTATCAATGCTTATCATGTTGATGCTTGTATACGAACAGGCAAAAGAATGAAATGCTGGAGCAAAGTCTCTCCAAGACAAAGACTGATTCTGGCAAGATATGGAGGGATTATCAGACAGTGGTAACCCAACTGCAAAAGGTAAATTGTCTATATACCGGCTGTCCCAAAATAATGTATCAGCGTTTGAAAAAGTCCGCAAAATTTGATTTTGCTACTTATGTGTAAACGTCTTCTTTTTTGTTGTATCAAAGACCAAATTATTTCTTAGCAATTAAAACTGTTCAAAATTACGTGAAAGACTTTGACATGATAGCTTGAAATTCCATATTTTGAGCCATAGGCTTTAGAAAACATCGTAAATCTTGCGCAGGATTCTTAATTTTACGATTTCACATTGACTTTCGATTCGTACATGATCACAGGATTAATTTCTAGCGCAATCAACCATGTTAAAGAAGTCGATGAGACGAAAAGGTAGATCTGGTTAAAATTCTGTGCAATTTCGTAGTATGCTTCAAAATCAGGTAGCTACTAAAACTGCAGAATGCCCTAACTGAAAGTTGTTTATAAAATAATCCATATCCATAAATTTAAGTTGATCTTTAAAGTAAATGAACGGAGATATAGCGATTTAGTCTAAACATAGCACAAAAGAACGGCACGCGCCACTTATGTTCCTATTGTTTTCATCAATCGAAAACATCAAATACAATAGGTTCTATTTAGATGGACCCAGTCCCCCTAGCTAAGTTGCCTTTTAACTCCGTTGATTTACTTTAATGCAACACATCAAAAAGGAAAATTCAAGATTAATTTAATTTTGAATTTTGGTAATTTTTCAAACGTCGATACATCATTTTGGGACACCCGGTAGTTTGCCGATTCTATTACTTCTAAAGAATTGGCGTTGAGGGCAGATTTGATGCAGTCATTATAGATGCAATTAAATGCTAACACTTTGTAAGGATGAAAATGCCATCCTTATCAGAAGCATAACAAAATTATTCCGAGCGATTTCACCCTCTCAAGAGGCTAACACGTGCTAAAACGTGTTTAAGTCGTTACTGTAAGGCGGGAATCTAAGCAAAATTTGATCGTGGCTTTAGACCATTTTTGAAGGTTTCTGGAAGGCCTTTCTCAACAAAATTCCTCATAATTTCAGAACGGAGTGACCGACTTCAGTCAGGTAAATTTTGAAATTTATTTGAACATGTCCACTATCAAATAATATATTTGCCAATATTATTGCCTTGATATCCAGGAAGCAGCGGCCTTGCAAATGGTGATTGTTTTTTGTTTTTTGTTTCACTCACCCAGTAAAGCTGAAAATTAAAATGTTAAGTCTTTTTCCAAAACATTTTAAACAATTGCTTTCAATAATAATCCCCCGTAAATTTAGAACGATGGATTTAGACTTTACACAATCAGATTACGACTTGTAAAGTATCAATAAGCCTCGCATAAGTTGTTGTTCTTAAAAGAACAGATGTGTCATAACTTGAATCGGTTTTTTTTATGTGAGTGACGTTTCTAGAGATCCTTCTCCCATCTTCAGAACTCACTCTTGTAACCTGCGTGCGGACTCAACTAGTGTTATCCCTCTATAGACTTTACTGAATAGACATTTGTTGTCTGTCCTCCAGTAGGACAGAAAACAAAATTTCAATTCAATACCGGGTGAGTCAGAAAAAACAATCCCCGTTAGAAAGGCCACTGCTCCCTAGATATCGAGGCAATAATATTGGTAATTATATTGTTTAATAGTGGACATGTTCAAATAAATTCTAAGTTTTACCTGACTGAAATTGGCTACTGCGTTCTGAAATTATGAGGGATTTTTTCAAGAAAGCCCCTCCAAGAAACCTTCAAAAACAGCATAAAATAACGACCAAATTTCCGTCATATTTCTGCCTTACAACAATGACTTCTACATGCTTTCGCACGTCTTATCCCTTTGGGAGGATTAAAGTGCCATCCCTGGGAACATAACAGCATTATTCTCGGAGCTATTATTCTCCTAAGAGGATAACACTTGCTAAAGCATGTGCAAGTGTGCAAGTCATTGCTGTAAGGCTGTAAGTATTTGGAAAATTTGCTCGTGATTTTTTGGCCTGTTTTGAAGGTTTCTTGAAGGGGCTTTCTTGAGAAAATCGCTCATAATTTCAGAACGGAGTGGCCGATTTCGGTCAGGTAAATTTTAAATTATATCTGAACATGTCGACCATTAAATAATGTATTTGTCAACATTATTGTTTTGATGTCCAGGGAGCAGTGGTCTTTCAAACGGGGATTTTTTTTTTCTGACTCACCCGGTAGATTCCGGAGAAGGATAAAACCAAACGTAACATATTCTGAAATGGTGCAAAATTGAGATCAAGATTTTCTGTAAAGAGCCTAAAAATATCAGTATAACTATATTTTATTTAAAAATATCATGCCAATATTTCAGTTTATCTGGACTCAACAATATTGCTTTCGGCAATATTCTGTCCCAGAAATATTGGCCTTACCTCTTCGTATGTGTATGTACTGAGTGTCCCCCTTGGGGATAAATTAAACATATTTGAAATTATGATTTAAAATTTTGCTTCATAGATGGAGCAGCAGATGAAAAAGGCAGAGGAAGGGAAGGAAACACTGATGCTAAAACAAAGGCAAGCTCTCGATATGAACCAGGAAAAATTCAACGGGCTTCTACAACATCTTCAAATGAAGGAAAGAGAAATTCAGAAACTTAGCGAAGAACTTCAGACAATGGATATCTACAAGGAACAGGTGAGTATCACAATGCAGGGTGAAAAAAACGCGACCCACCTTTATTCGAGATTCTTCAGAAAATAATGATTCTTCAATTAATTTTACGCATGCCATCTGAAAGCACAATATATCTTCTTTCCACTGATATCCAGCAGCTTGGACACATTAATTTAATTATTTATCACTTAATTGACATTTTAGTAAGACTGGCCTATTTTAGATGCAGGAAAAGTGGTCCGACATTTACATTGGCGAAAACTCATCTTTGTGTGAGCGTACTTTGTATCAGTTTTAATAAATGTATCTCATGGGAGTAAGTTTGTATGTTTCTTACCCACGGGCATCACCTCAAGTGCTTATATGCCTGAAATGTTTTCACATGATCTGTTTTGTAGCTTTTTACGATAAAAGGTATTGATTTTGCTCTTACAGCATGCTGCATCTGAAATAGGCCATATTTACTAAAATATCTATTTAATTTATAAATATTTCCATCAATGTATCCAAACTGCACGTCATGGAAAGATGATAGATTTTACTGTCAGATGGTATACATTAAATCTATTCAAATCTTATCATTTTTTTTAAATAGTCAATTATAGTTGGGTTGCGTTTTTTTTGTCCAGAGCTTGGAGTTTGCTTTGAAAAGTGAAATCATCATAAAACATACGGAAAATGCTTTTTCGCCTTTTACTCGTCAGAATACGAAACATCAGATAATAACTGAAGGATGAAACCAGAATTTTATACCCAGCTGTGTTTTAAATACCGTAAAAGCTCTATTAAACCCCCGGGGGCGGGGCTTAACAGAGAGGGGGCTTATTCACAAAGTCAGATGACAAGGCTATAAATGATAGCTTTTAGGTCTTTTACCTCATATTTTGCGGAGTCAACATACACTTTTACGAGTCAAATACACAAATTCAACGCAGTTTTAATCCCAGACCATATCAACATTAATATCCAAACTTGTTTTATCTAGTAAACGGAAAATCTTCGGTATCCTCTCGCATTTGATATGAGTGGGGGGGGCTTAATAGAGAGGGGGGCTTATTTATAATTTTGATTCATAAGGGAAGGGCTTATTGGAGAGGGGGGCTTAATAGAGAGGGGGCTAAATAGAGCTTTACGGTAAGTCAATCAGAAACATCTTATACTGGATTGATATTATGTTTTTAGATTGCTTTAAAAAGCGAAGGCAGCACGAAACTTACTGAAAACATTTTTGTCTAACGCTCATTAGAGTTCGAAAGGTCAGATGGTAACCTCAAGATGAAACGAGCATTTTAAACCCAACTGTGTTTCGAATAAGCCAATCAGAAACATCTATGCTAAAGTGCATTTGAAAATTTTGAGACCAAAATTGTTGTTGATGTGCGTTTGCTTTTATGTGTCTGATTACATCAAATAAGGTACCGTTCGAAAGCTGACGTCTAGTTTGATTCAAATCTCATAAATTTAATCGATTTTATCTTGTTTTTGCTCCTACATTTTTACTGGTAATTTAGGAACTTCTTGTCTAGTTGTTCTTACAGAGCTCATTTCATCTAAAAATGAAGCCCAGACCTTGCTAATAGACAATAGCGCTAAAGATGGTGGAAGGGAGCTTTTACCATGATCCTTTGCATTCGAATAAGGATCGAAGAATCATATCAATCGAAATCCCAAACGATGCCAGGGATCATGGTAAAAAGCTCCCTTCCACCATCTTAAGCGTTATTGTCCATTACGAATGTGTAAAGAAATTCACCATAAATTTGATAGATTTATTACAATAAATAATTTGAAATGAACACACAACTCCTTGGTTATCGAAATTCTACTTTATTTTTATAACAGGAGCTTAAATTCTTTTTGCATACGATTTACATTCTGTTTTCAGGTGAAGGTTTATGAAGCTGATTTCAACATGGAACGTGAAGCGAGAGAAAAGCAGCATGGTGATATATTGATTTTACGTGAAGAAATGCATCGACTCAAACTCGAGAACATTCGGCTTAAAGAGGAAGTTGAAACAGGCCAACAGCAAAAGATGCAAGAATTAAGGAAGCGAGTTGCGAGTTCTCAAGGTTACCAAAATCCTCCCCCGAATTACCCCAGCCAATATGGTATCTATGGCCGTGGAGCCGCTGTACCTGATAACAACAGAATAAACTATGGCAGATCGAATGATTCTTATAGAGGAAGCATTGAGCTGCCTCCACAGGAACCCGACCCTGTTATGCAGCGTCAATGCCCTAAATGCGGAGCACCATTTCCAGACCTTGATACTCTGCAGTTGCATGTGTTGGAGTGTCTTGATGAATAACTGGTCAGATCGACCAACTGTAACTCATAAGCTTCGAAGTCACCATTCTAGTATATCATTTCCCGTAAACAACTTAGTTGATTCATTTTCACACAATTTGCATCTTTGAATCAATCAATGCAGGAGATAAAATATTAATGTGTGATCGTTTTGAGAACACTTAATAGTGCAAGCAGGCAATTATAATGAAATCATTTGCATAAAACCTGATTCAGTATTTGTTATTATGTATTCATAATTTTGATAAACAGACCAACGAAAGCAGCCATGAAGGCAAAATTGTTAACCTGTGGCCACGTTGTACGAAAAAACTTAAAGCAGATGTTCCACTTTAGAAACTTTCTGCAAAATGCGGAATATTTCTTGCAACATCGATTACGTGATGACAAAGCTACTAAAATCGGTCTCAAATTACACGTCACGTGAGATTTGCGATAACGCAAAATTGCTCATGCAAAGGTCTTCAATTGTTTTTATTCACGGACATTTTCGCGTGATATCTAATTTGAGACAGACTTTAATTTGATTCGTTCTTCGTGTGACCATAAATCGCTTTCTCGAGAAATATTTCGCATTTCGCAAATATTTCCTCAAGCAAAATATCGGCTTTACAGAAAATCTGTTTTGATTTCACACGAATTATTTTCATACCCCCCTTGGTGGTAAAAGCATGCCTCAAAACATGATTTTTCAAAGTAAACTTCAATATTTATCGGTAAAAAATCAAGTTGATCAGAAGAAAAAACAGTATTGTTTTATATACATTCACGATGCAAATTAGCCACTCAAAGCGTTCTACCTAATAAGTAGGTATTCTTGGAAACGTTTTGTATCGCATGTCCTAAGGCTAACTTTTTGTCTCCTTATGTCATAGGCCCTAATTTCTGGATAGAAAAGGGCATGAATTCGGTAATTACAAGATTTACGTACGCAGAATAATCGACTTCTTGAACCCTCTTCTCTTTAGAAGGTTCAAGTAGAAATGTGCTTTCAACATAATTTTTGGTCTGGAAGAAAAAATCCTTGAGCTACCGATGCCATTTTCTCATAGTGGAGAATTTGTCTCTATAGGATAGCATTTGTATTAGAATTTTAAGCTGGGCAGCTCGTAAAACGCAAGATGGGACATCACAGATAGCTAGCCAGGTAAGGGAATTGTAACAGCTTGTTTCCAAAAAGTTTTACAATTGTCTCCGTTCTCCCCTAGTCAATTTTCTGACATGCTGGTTATGGAACCTATGATGAAACGGATGAAACAGACCGTACCCGGAACATAGTTAGCACCAGTGGCGTGGTGGCCGGGGGCCTGGGGGCACTTGCCCCCCCCAGCCACATGAAAAGATGGGGGCACCGAAGGCGCCAACGTTTTAAGAGCGCGCCAAAAGCTCGAACGTAAGCTTGGTTCAAACTAAAGTGAAATAGCGTTAGAATGATTGGAAATACGAGGAAAAAAGCGTCGAACTTATTTTGTCTCAATTTGAGATTTTATAGGCGCCTTTGAAAATGTAAGGATGGAATAACTCACTAAAAATGCATTTAAAGTGTGCATAGAGAATGCCCTCACTCTTGCTCTCACTATCCCAATTCTAGCGCGTTTTTGCTCTTGTGTGAACCAAGCTTAAAGTCAAGGAAAATTGTCTTGGAATATCTTCCACAACTGATTTTCTTTGTAAATTGAAATCAAACATGCCCGTCGCATGCAGGGCTGAGGAGAGGGGGGTCAAAAAACCCGGGGCCCATGGCCATAAGGGCCCATAAATCGTCACTCTGTGTTTTATGTATGTTCTTAATTTGAGCTTGTGATTCTTCTGCATAATGACCGGCTATTTTGTTGATATGAAAAATGCATTTACAGGCGAAAATGGCCACCAGAGCGATTCTAGCAAACTTAGTCTTCAAAATTTTTTCAGAAGAACATGAAATTTTTCCGGGGTACCCCGTACCCCCTAGCTTGCAAAAGGCACCAATATTTCATTCTGACCCGTAGCCCATAAATCCTCTCCACGGTCCTGGTCGCATGTGGGAAAATAGAATGGTAGGTGCTGTTGTGGGCTTCAGTCTTCAGGAAGGGGGTTTAGGACTTTTATATCATTTGTACATTCCTTGCCTCACTTCATTGATATTAGTGTATCAATCGTGTTTTTGGAGCCGAAAATTTCACTCTGAAGTTTCATTCTCTTGGGATTTAGGATCGCTAAATCTACTTTCGCGGGGCCACAGCCAAGTAAATATTAATGTTCACCAACTGTGCAAAAGAGAAAGAAAGCTAATCAATCATGCAATTTTCATTAGTTTACTTATATAACAAGGCATTTCTTTGAGATTTTGATACTCTAATTGCAAAAATTTGCCCGAGAAGCCTCTCCCTATCGCGTTCCTTTTTCTCAGTTAACAGGTGAAATTTCCACAAGAGGGGCTTTTTCCAACGATTNTTCCTTTTTCTTAACAGGTGAAATTTCCACAAGAGGGGCTTTTTCCAACGATTTAAAGGGCGTGGTCTCAAAAATTTTTGCTCGCTCCGCTCGCACTGAGCTTTAGCCCCTCCCCAAAGTGTCTGATATTTGTTCAAATGGGGCTGCCGAGGAATTGTCATCATTTGGTTTCAACGCATTGTCTGAAGAAAGAATTAGCTTTCAAAAGTCTGGATATGTTGTACAACAGACAATTGTAACAGTTTTCTGGGGGGGCCAAAATTGGTTGTGCCCCCCAGCCAATTTGGAGCCACCACGCCACTGGTTAGCACAATCCCCATCTTCTCCTTTTGTATGCATACCGTACACAGCAATAGAACCTCCCTCCCCTCTGCGTAATGCTTGAAGGCTCCTATTTGATAATATTTGATTGGGGGTATACTGAATCGTGAATGTTAATTCTTATGTCGCCACAGCTGATGTTAATATTTGTTGATCTCTGTGGACCTCGAGAAAGGATGGCAGAGTTTCAAATTGGATTAGTGGAAATAAATCTTGTGTTTTATTTTGCAAATTAGCATTTATCCTGAGACTGCATGGTAGAAAATTTCAGTAGTTTAGTAAACTTAAATTGGTAGCGATTTTTGTATTTGTGCTCTTAGGTCGATGGGTGTAAACCTGATGGTTGAAAGGGAGGCCCGAAACGAGTTGGATGTTGGTTTGAAATCTGTTATCTGACTGCTTGATGAAGAATGCTTGGTAGGTTTGGAAGACTTCCATTTCAAAATGCAGAAGGTTTGGCAGACTCTCGAGGGGGGAGGGGGGGGTATCTGGACCTATTATCTGACGGGGACGTGCACGTGTCATTTTGCCCGAAAAATCGTACCAACGATTCTGCAAAGTTTGAGAATGTTAGGGTCATAGTTCCGCATGCAAAAAATCATGAAAGTTTACTATGGTTTTTCAATGGGAAATTTTGAGGAAACGGACTGTCTCCCATGATTTCCCAAAAGTGAGATGGAAATGTCTGTTTCCTTTAAATTTCCTACAGAAACTTGTCCGTTTCCTCTAAATTTCCATGCAAAAACTATAGGAAAATTTTTGGTATTTTTTGCTGACAGTCTGGGCCATAATTCTGCAAATTACGAAGCAATTGCTGTATTTCCTATCTATACTGATTGGAAAATATATTTCCGTCTCTGCGAAGTCTAATAGTTTTAGAATTTGGTAGGTTCAGAACAGGGGTGGCGCCAGGAATCTTCCGACGGAGGGGCTGGAACTTCCGACAGGGGGGTTAAAATGGAAAAAAATGCTGTTTCGTACGTCATTTTGCCAAATTTCCTCCGACAATAACCCAAAATTTCCTCCGACGGGTGGCTAAGTCCTTCCGACGAGGGGCTGTAGCCCCCCCTAGCCCTCCCCTGGCGCCACCCCTGGTTCAGAATTTCCAATTAAACGCATCCATAACCTTGCATGCAAATTGATGGCACTGGTTTGGGCTAAAATGGGCTTTTCTGACACTTCTGAGAACTAATTTGGCTTTACCTTTTCGAAGTCTCGAGCTGGGTTCAAGCCCAATTTTTTAGCCCTATCAAACCCCTAGCTATAGGTTGTATTATTTAAATAGTCGCTGCTAAATGGCTAAAAATGGGTTCAAAATTTCATGCTATTCATATGCATGGGTGGGTCATTGGTCGAAAATTGAACAGTAAACATGGATCGTTTTTGAAAATGTCGGCGACACGTCTAGTACCCCCTTAGGGGGGAGGAGAGGAGGGGGCAGCAGACTCGGCAAATTAGCAGGATACAATTTGTCAACGCAATCAAAATAATAAAAGATGGCAGAATGTTACGAAGAGAGTAATTTTAATGCTTCTTCAGTTATTTTAGACCTCTTCCTTGGAGCCCTACCCTGGGTACCAGAGCCTCGGAAAAAAAATTCAAATGAAAAATTGACATAGTTTTTGTTGGCTCAACTACCCAAGGTAGTGGAGCCCAGGTCTCGTAGTCGAAAATGACGTCATGAAACTGAGACTGATTCTGTGTGATTCTATTGTGATTCTGTCAGAGCCTCTCCGTCTCGACGGGCATCATCAAATATAAGTGCTCGACGGGCATCATCGTTTGATTTGATGCATAGGGGGGGTACTCCCAAACTTTCATTATGGGGGGGGTCCATGCCAGTATTTCTTTGCTGACCCCTAAATATTGAGTCTAATGCTTTGGTGACCCCTAATATTGTTATTTATTTTTACTCTGGGTCATGGAGACCCCAAATGTGGTTATTTATTGCATTATATATTAACGGATGAACACTAAAGTACGGGGCATACAAATGATTGAATCTGTCACTGTAATGAATTGCGCCAAATTTCACGAGTCTCCCTTTTTTCAGATTCATGGACCCCAAATATTGAATTATGTTTATGTTGTTGAATAGAATGATGGATTCGGATAGAATGGTAGAGATGAAATAGCCAAACTACTGGTTGATTTTGAAAAAATTACCTCCAATGTGTTCCTCACGATCTCCTTCGTTTATTTTGCATATATTAGCAATGAACTCTGTGCAGCACTTCATTAGCAATATTAACAGCTAATAATTTCAAATTTAGTTTTTCGATTTAACTAACTAACTTTTTCCATTTTGACTTTTTATAACTGCTTATTTGTTATATTTCTTCAAACATTTTATATTTTTCCATTTCCTCTTTTAGTTCACTGTACCAACATTTTTTTCATTCTGATCCATTAATGTTTTTTCTTGCCATTCTTTTTCTCATCCGATTTCACTTTTTAGTAAGTTCTAAAAAAGCATAAGCTTTCTGTGCATAATTCTGCTGAGCGTTTCCAATTCCAAAAGTAACTTACCACAACCACTGCGAAGGCGTGTTAGGCTGGGACTCAGCGAAGCAAATTTGGAAAATGGTTCCACAACAAAAGGTGAGCTGGGCCTCGGTCACCTCCTGTTTCACCAAGTGTTTTGCGCAAACAACACAGCTGCAGTAATAAAAAAGAAGGGGACTGTTTAGCACGTCTCAAGTGAGCAACTGTGAAGATGTTTCGTCAGGCAGTAGAGATGGCTACTATTCGTGAAGACGTCCATGATGGCTCAGTCAACCCTGGTGCTTCTGTTCGACAACAACGCCGTGACAAAAACGACCTCGAAGAATTCGAACCCAATCAAAACGAAAATAACTCTGGAGATGAAGCCAGTTGTAGCAGTACAACAAGCATGGATTCACTCTTCGACCAAAGAGCAAGGTACCTGGTTGATTTATTGCCCAGCAATGCGAACATCAAATTATGATCATATATTGTATAGATAGGTAGCCTATCTATATGGTATGCTTTGGTGGTAGACAAGTCCAAGTGTTGGCCTTAGACACACCAATCCATGGCTGGGCCTGAGCCTGGGCTTCGGCCTGGGCTTGTTCGGCCTGCCCGAAGTCTAGAAATATGGCCAGTTTTCAGTTCAGATCATCAATCAGTTTGATCATCAATCAATCCTAAATACAATTCAACAACAAAAACTCTACAACTAAGTACTCATGATCGTATTTATTAAAGGGAATCTGCAATCGTTGTACATAGAATAGAGAACCACTCTATCTATACTGAATCAAACAAAGAAACCACTCAGACACAGCATTGTTTCCCATACTAGAAAGTTTGCTGTGCGCGGCCGATTTCTGTGCGCGGCCGATTTCTCTGCTGCACATTTTTAATTTCAGGTGCGGTTTTAGCTGCCAAATTTTCGCAAAACAACAAAAGGAAGCAATACGCCTATATTGATTAGCAACACAAATACAGCCGCGCAAACGATTTGAATGAAGAAGAGATCCTCCGCACATTCTGCAAACTTTCCATTCTGGATTGTTTCTTTAGCTATACATTGTTATGGCGCATGTCCAACTCCACTTTGAATCAGTGGTGGATTTAGGGGGAAGTTGGGACAAATGCCCCCTTCAAGATGAAAATTTAGCTTAGCACCCCCTTTTTGATGAGAAGTGTGCCCCTAGGTGTGACCCTAATGCAATATTTTTTAACTGTTTCGATCAGAATGTGGGGAAGAACATAAAAATCAAGCTGTTATTTATTAAGAAAACAAAGAATATTCTTAACCATGTTTTGAAACACTCAATGCCTTTGGGGGGGGGGGTTAATTCATTTGTTATTTGAGATATGACCACCTAATTTGGCACAAAGGTTATCAATGATTATTTAAAATCATAATTCAATTAGCGACATTGTTGTTGTTGCTAGAGCATGATAATCATTATGATGTTGTATGACATCATAAAAATGAAAGCATGTTAAAAGTTCATCGAACTTAACTTTTAATACAGAAATGAAAAATATAGATCAAAATAGATGTAAATAAAAGATTTGGGCTTAATTGGACCAATTAATGAAGAATAAGAGAGACATAAAGTTAATTTTAACACAATGTCGGATGACAACTTGATAACCATGGAGACAGTGCTAAATATAGAATGTCAAAATTGTTACAAATTCATTGCTCTATGATACAAATTTAAACTTGCTGAATCTCAGTGGCCTTCTACACATATCAAGCATATCGGAAACAAAAATATAGCAGGGGGGGCAGGATCCTATGGAGTGCCAAAAGCAAAAAAAGTCAAATTTTTATGGTTAAACTATATTTTCATTGCTATGCACATTTTAACATTGCAAGTGTCAAATTTTAATTGCTTATTGTATATATATTTACATTGCTTATGTATATTTTCATTGCAACCTCATATTTACATTGCAAAGGTATATTTTCATTGCTTGCTTATATTTCTATTACAAACTTATATTTGTATTGCAAGCGCAGATTTTTATTGCAAGCGCATATTTGTATTGTTTGCGCATATTTTTATTGTTAGCGCACATTTTCATTGCAACCTCGACGAAAAAATTTCCCACGCTGTTCAAAAAATTTCTCACGCTGCTCTAAAAATTTCTCACGGTCTTGCGGGCAATCCAACTTGAGTAGCCTATGGAAAACCCGGAAAACAGAACACATAAACATGAAAATGAGGCTGGCTTGGTGACATCAACCCAAAACATTTGAGATGGAAGTTTGGCCGAAGGCTCACGCTCTTTGTTTTGTTTCGTTGTTTCATCTCACGCTGGATCATCTAAACAGGTTGTTAACAGTGTTGACGAAATCTCAAAAAATCCTATGTCTGTTGTAGTGGCAGGGTAGGCTGCATTGTCATTTTCAATTAATCTGGAGGAGTACACTGTTAACAACCTGTTTAGATGATCCAGCATAGCTCTTAGTGACTGCTGCAAAACACTGACATGACCCAAAGAGATACCACGGGCGTGTGTGTGGTGTGCATCAATAACATGCTCCATTTCAGAATCAACTCGACGACGTAACAACAAGGCAATAGTTCTTTGATATTCTGTTCCTATCAATAAAAAATATTGTGCCCTGTCAAAACCAACTTCCAATGGATCTGTCTCTAGTTGCGAGACGAGTTGAGGAATTTCTCGTAACAGATCTTCAGCTGTGTCACCTCTCCATTCGAGAATACCACAGGTAAACACAGAGAGCAGCAAAACAACGAAACAAAAAAGAGCGTGAGCCTTCGGCCAAACTTCCATCTCGAATATTTTGGGTTGATGTCACCAAGCCAGCCTCATTTTCATGTTTATGTGTTCTGTTTTCCGGGTTTTCCATAGGCTACTCAAGTTGGATTGCCCGCCAGACCGTGAGAAATTTTTAGAGCAGCGTGAGAAATTTTTTGAACAGCGTGGGAAATTTTTTCGTCGAGGTTGCAATGAAAATATGCGCTAACAATAAGAATATGCGCTAACAATACAAATATGCGCTTGCAATAAAAATCTGCGCTTGCAATACAAATATAAGTTTGTAATAGAAATATAAGCAAGCAATGGAAATATACCCTTGCAATGTAAATATGAGGTTGGAATGAAAATATACATAAGCAATGTAAATATATTTACAATAAACAATTAAAATTTGACACTTGCAATGTTTAAATGTGCATAGCAATGAAAATATAGTTTAACCATAAAAATTTGACTTTTTTTGCTTTTGGCACTCCATAGGATCCGCCCCCAGGTCAGATAGGGTTAAAGGGTCTGTTTTAATCAGCATACTTAGCGCGTGCGATCTCTTTTTTTGTCTTTGTTGTCACCATTTTCATGGCCCATGGAAATGGCGACAATAAAGAGATGACATGTGCAAAGCATGCTGGTTGAAACAGACCCTTTTAACCTTGCACAAACCCTTTAAAATTTATCGAGTAAAACAGCCTTGAATCCAGTTGCGTAAGGCATTCTTGATGATCTGGGGACAATCTTGACCATTCAAACAATTCAGCAGAGAGCAAAGAGGATAACACCGATAGATGCGATGTTTTTTTGGATGCTGTCAATTTTTGTTGAGTGTTTAAAAATATAACATGGGAGCCTTTTGTTTTCCATAGAGGGGTTCTAATTCATCATTTTCTGGGTCCAAGATGATTTGCTCCACATATTGGCCGCACCCCTAATAACGGAGAGAAAAATATTGGGAAAAGCAGGGCTTATACATGGGTTTTTATGGTATTTCTTTTGCTAAGAATTATTTTTCAAGAAAAGTATTATTAACTAATATTTTCCCGTATCTCTTATCGTTATTGTTAGGGGTACAGTATTTTAGAAATATGCAGTGTAGCTCTGCACCTGAGTGCTAGAGCACTTGCAAATTGCATAGGTTGTTTCTGTTAGAAGACTTCATAATAGTGCAAAATAATGGGAAATACAAATGCCAATGATTTAAACTCCTGATTAATTGCATTTTAATCTTTGTTTCCAAGGTCCCAAAAAGCAAGGAATATGACAGAAAAAAGAAGAAGAGACAAGTTAAACATGTATATCAACCAACTTGCTGCTTTGTTACCACCAGAAGGTCACCAGAAGATGGATAAATCTTCAATCTTAGAACAAGGAGTCAACTATTTGAACCTTTGCAGCAGTAAGTTTTTAGATATTTTATTGTTCCTTCTGGCTGCATTAATAGCATTTCATTTTTTATACCAGCTCATCAAAAAGGCAATTGTTCACTTTTTGCAGAAACAGTGCCACGACAAAAGTATTGGACCACCTAATTCAAAATGGCGACCAAAAGTTTACTTCAGCCCAATCAACAGCATTTGCATAACAAAACCATCACCATCCAAAACCTTCATTGCATGGTGTTTTGGCGGGTGTCCCAAAAACTGTTATGCCTCATTTGTGTGGCTGCTGTGGAGGAGCTAACTACTTCAATTGACTCTTTTTATATATTTGCACGAAATAGATTTAAACTTAGAGTTGAAAACCTATTTTGAGACAATCTGACAAGTGGTTGCTGATTTATGGCACAAGAAAGTCAAGATAAGTGGTTCCTTCAAAAACAGCAGTTCCTTTGTTCTCCAAAAATGTCAAAATCAAGTAAATATTGAAAGAAAGGGTTCTAGTTTTGTATTGGAATTTTCTCAAGATTTGGAAAAGGGTTAATAGGGTTGTGTTATAAATAAGCTATTAACCCTTTGGAAATGTAGTTTCTTTTAGAAGAAATTTTGTGCATTAAACAAACACAAAATACTGTTTGTTGGGTTGTTAATCTGTAACAGATGAACAAATATAAAATGAACACTATTAAAAGAGTTTGAATATAAAAAAGGGTAGACTGCTAACAATTCTATGTAAAGTTAATAGTATGTATCAAAACCAGGTAGCTTGCAGCACTCGAGAATTCCACCATTTTAAAGCCATTAATGGTTCTAAATGTGTTTGATCTTTGATGTTACACCTCAGTAAAGTAATTTTAGATTTGTAGAATTTTTGGGTTTCAATGATTTTTCAAGCTTATATTTTAAAGCAAATCATTGCCACATTTAGAGACATTTTGCCAATACATTTCCGGTGTGAGGCACTAAAATACTTTTCCAGACCAGGGGCCAAATTGAAAATTGAATTATACTTGTTGTTCACTTTTATACTTCTGCATATATACTTCTTAAGTTTAAGTACTTTTTTAACAATCTGAATTTGATTATTTTGTACTCCAGAATCACCTCATGGTAGCCTTGATGCTGGTACCATGCCAAAATCATCCCGTTTATCTGCTGAAGAACTTGGAGAATTGATGTTAGAGGTAAGGAGGTTGTTCTTATTGCGAGTGCAAAGAATGCGATATCCGTGAAAAGTCAGAAAATTCAACTTGATTAAGTTGGTGAGATGTTACGGTGAAAAACTTTCTTTCAGGCATGATAGTAGGATTTGTTTTTCAAATGAATTTTTTTTCTAAGAAGAAAATGTTATTGAGCTACGTTGAGCTACTGATTTCACGTTGTGGAGATGGTACTGGTTTACGTAAGATTGTATTCGTGTTAAAATGCTTTAAGCTGTAAAGCTCCTGAATAGACATTCGAGCTATATTACATATGAGTCTGGATCAAGCGCTATATTTATACATTTTTATTTGAAAGATACAATTGAGAAATGTAGAGCTTCTATTAGTGTTTTGCACATTTGTCAAATTTCTGCAAAATATATAAAATATCACTCGATCCACACTCTTTTGTAGAATACTCTTTGGCTTGTCATATTTTATCCCACATGAAAACTTCAGCAGGACTTGAACTCGAATCAACACGACGTTTGTTCAACGTTCAACGATCACTCCACTACACCACTGAAAGTGTAATGAAATAATCGAAAGACCAATACTCAACAGACTCCAGAATGAGTCAACTGCCTGGCTGAGGCTCTCCAGCCTATTTCGAGTTTCGGCTTTATCTAAAGCCGTCATCAGAGCCTGAGGGCCTGTTCATATGGAGGCGAGACAGCCCGCTTACCGGTCTGGCTCGGTAGGTGAGACACTTTTTACGGAGTGTTCATGTGGGAAAACTTCCATCCTGCCTACCGAGATCTCTCCAGTGAGATCTCTCTAAGCGGGCCAGCCCGCCGGTTGATATGAACAGACAACAAATTTTGTATTAGAATTAGGGATGAGGTGGGATCTCGGCAAACAGCTCCAGCCCGCTTACTCGCCTCCATATGAACAGGCCCTGAGGTCGCCTTCAGACATATATTATCGCTATAAATAGAACAAAGAAAAGATGCAGAAACAGCATTGTTTTTTTTGGCTATCGATTGTTCATGGCGTGTGTGCAACTTTGATTCGAATGGGATAATTTTAGATACTTCTGCTCTTTGCGAAGGCACGTTTTTAGCCTTACACAAACCCTTTAAATATTTCATACCACGTGAACAATGTTACAATTGCCTCCATTTTGTGACTCAATTCATGGCTAAACCCTTGGCTTTCTGACCATCCTCCTGTTCCAGTCGAATATCATGAATCCTTGCAAAGTTGCAAATCTAGGTGTTCAAATTTGCATAAAATAATGGTTAAACCTGAAAAGACATTTTAACTTTAATTCGATTCTGAATTGAGCTGAAACAAAAGACGAAATTTCCGATCTTTGTTGAGCCGTGCATAATTGTATTGGTCATTGTTCTTTTGGTAATTGAAGTTTTCTCTGAGAAGCCTGTCGTTTTTAGAAGACTTTCAAGATTTCAGATGCCCAAATAAACGCGCCCAAATTCGGTGGAATCTGATGAATAGTTAGACTTATTACTTGAGTCTTTGTTTCCGTGCGCTGTTTGACTTTATGATGTCACTTCGGAACAGAGACTCGTAATATTACTCTGAAAAGCTTGACCCTATTTAGGCCTTCACACACAGCATCCTGTGTTACCAATCACATTGCGAGATTTATTGAAGAACACTGCTTTTTCGAACTTTGATTCGATTGACGCAATTGATTAGATTCAGACGAGCTGCTGTGGAAGCTGGATTGAGATTTCTCTGGTAATTGAGATTTCACTGGTTAGTCTTAAAAACATGGAAATTGTCTTATTAAAATAATTATTTTGCACTCAGCAAGTAAAATGAGCTTTCTTCTTGTTATTTATAATTGGTGTTTGAACTGTATGCTGAACGTGATTTTTAGTCTATTTCATTTCTGAGTAGTGACTGTTGAAAAGGGCGTAGGCAGTGATTCGATCATGATTCTATTTATGAATTCACAAGCCAGGGTCAGCTTTTTCACTGTCGTATTATGAGTCCCTGTTGAGCAAGGTAAACCGCAGGGATACAAGGGACTTAGGTTATCAATCGAATGAATAGTTACAAAAATCGAGGGCCCCGAATATCGGATATTTTTCAGACTCACCTTTGGAGCAGGTGGTTCTGTTATGTTAGAACAATCGTGGCATTGATTGATCACAGAAAATTAAAGTATTTATTGAGATAATCTAAATATTTTAATGATTTCCATTGAAAATAATGAAGCGTTGGAGGACCTTTCTTGAAAAATCCGATTTTCGGCTGGGCAGTGACGGAGTTCGCTATCAAGCCACTTTGAATTATAAATTGACGGTATTAGTTTAACATACAACTTGAATGATTTAAGGCTTTTGTCGCTTGAATTGACGGCAAGGATATTAGCAAATGTCTTCTGTAATAGCTGACATCTTTCTCTGGATTGAATGGCTTGAAAGGAGCGTTATGTTATTGACCGTAAATTCGTTCATTTTTCCTTTGAGGAGGAGTTGAGGCTGCGCACAGGCTAATTTGCCGTAATTCCAGAATGGGTATTTTTGATTTCATTATTATTTTCAGAATTACAGCGTTTTTACGTTTTATGATGAGATGAGGAGTATAAAAGAACTCATCTAAAGCTTTGAAAAAAACATTGAAAGGGCAATAACCACTAAATTAATCAGGGGGGGAGGATAGTACAATTCTCAAGAAAACCTTAGTTTATGAAGCTCTACCGTACAATATGGTTTTTAGCAAAGTCTGTAGCTTTTCTAGTGCACGATTTAGCAATTTGATGACGTCACAACTTCAAAACTTGCAAAACTACAAAAAACGCTGTGATTCTGAAAATGATAATAATATCAAAAAGGTAAATTACAAAAGTTCCCTTCCTTCTGTGTCAAAGTATTTTATCGTTTAGGACTCAAAATTTGTTATGAAATCACGGGCAATAATGCACCGTANGGCTAATTTGCCGTAATTCCAGAATGGGTATTTTTGATTTCATTATTATTTTCAGAATTACAGCGTTTTTACGTTTTATGATGAGATGAGGAGTATAAAAGAACTCATCTAAAGCTTTGAAAAAAACATTGAAAGGGCAATAACCACTAAATTAATCAGGGGGGGAGGATAGTACAATTCTCAAGAAAACCTTAGTTTATGAAGCTCTACCGTACAATATGGTTTTTAGCAAAGTCTGTAGCTTTTCTAGTGCACGATTTAGCAATTTGATGACGTCACAACTTCAAAACTTGCAAAACTACAAAAAACGCTGTGATTCTGAAAATGATAATAATATCAAAAAGGTAAATTACAAAAGTTCCCTTCCTTCTGTGTCAAAGTATTTTATCGTTTAGGACTCAAAATTTGTTATGAAATCACGGGCAATAATGCACCGTATTTGTATGTTAGAAATGAAAGTTTATTACCTTGGTAATGTTGTTTTCCCTCGTTTTGTTGTCTCTTCGGCATGGCCTAACCACGAGAAGTCCGCCATTGGTGATTTAGTGATTGCTAAATCGAATTGAATTGCGCCCACGCCTCGCGTATCCTACGCAGCGATGTCCTCGTACGTTTGAAACGAGGACATCGCTGCGTAGGATACCCGAGGCGTGGGCGCCGCAGGCGCAATTCAATTCGATTCGCCATGCCGAAGAGACAACACAACGTAAACTTTCATTTCTAACATGCAAATACGGTGCATTATTGCCCGTGATGAAATCGTAAGATATAGCTTTCGTAAAATATACTGTTGTTCAAAATATGGTTTTTCAAGCTATGATTTTATCATCTACTGGGCGAGTCAAAAAAATATTTACGATATAGACGCGGAAATAAGGGCTTCCTCATTTAACCAAAAATATTAAATAATGATGTTTTTGGCATTATATAAGGGCCTTATGTAAGTTTTATCCCTGTTTTCCTTCTCGGGAAAAGGGAAAACAAAGGAGGAAATAGACTTGAAGTGCAATGTGCTTACCTGGTTGGGGGACCAAAGGAAATTATGCAAAAAGGAGAACTGTTGATGCGAGAATATTTAACAAGAATTAATGCAAATCAGTGCAAATAATGCATCTTCTCTTATTTTATGATTTTCTCAAATAGACTCATATATTCAGCTATAAGGGTAAGCCTTCGTATACGTGGTGCCCTTATATCCGCGTCTATACGGTAGATTTTTGAAAAGCTTGTAGTTTTCTATGGTGCCCCACAACGCCAAACAAATTTTCTTTCTCAAAACACAACTTTCTTTCTCAAAACACATGCTTCTCTCTCAAAACACATCTTTTATTAATTTTAATTTCATTTTATAATATTATATCAAATAATATTGTATTTATAATATAATTTTATATAATATATAATATTTACAATAATATTATATTTTATAATAGAAATAATATTATACAGGATAAGAAAATTGTTTTACAATCGTCGTCGTCAGGTGCCTTCTGCTCTCAGCAGGTTGGCTGTCATGGATGCCCAGTCCTCCCTATTTTATGCCTTCCTTGTGCATTCAACGTAGTTCATTCCAATCCATTCCTTGATGTTGTCAAACCAGGTTGACCTTGGCCTGCCTCTTCCTCTCTTGCCGTTGAGCCTTCCCTCCAGGAGTAGTCTCTGTAGCCCGTCTCTTCTTATCAGATACCCAAAATAAACACATTCCTCTGCTTTATTGTATTCATTAGCAATCTTCCCTTATTCATCTTTTGTAATACAGATTCATTTGTTCTGTGCTCCGTGTGTGATATTTTTAGCATTCTCCTGTATATCCACATTTCAAGGGCTTCAATTCTATCAATCATTGCTCTTGTTAGGATCCATGTTTCTGCACCATACAGTAGATAGAGTTGACCAGATAGAACATTTAAGTAGTCATTTTTTAGTTTCAACCTTGATATTTCTTAATGTTAGAATCTTTGACATGTTATAAAATGCATTTCTAGCTATTTCTATGCTTCTTTTAATTTCAGTATCATTCTTGCCATCTTCCGTCATCATGTGCATTACAAATAAGCCATATTTGCTGTTTGCTTAATGTTTGCTCCCTCTAATGTGATCATCATAGGTAGTAGGCGTAAATTAGCTCTTATTTTATAGCTATTTATATTGTATGCCTACTTTAAATAAATTGATAACAATAATAATAAAATCACATTGTGATATTGGCTCTTGGTACAGGATNGGCGTTCTTTAAGCCAATTCTCAACCGGCTGCTATTCATAGAACACCGTTGAAATTATTTTTGATAAATTCAGCTTTCAGACAATCTCTTACAAAAGTGCTGGAAACCTTGACAAAAATTCAATGTTTTAACCCCCGCCCCCTTGTCAATGTTGATGGCAACCTAGTGAGTGCTTTCTGATGCAGTTTAGCGAGGTTGAAGTATTGCCAGGCCAAAAACATTGAAATGACGGGGGAGGGGGCAACTAATCAGCATAGAATCCAAATCTTTACATTGGCGTAAAAAGGTCGGTGTAAAATTCAGTGACATATTTCTTTGAATCAAACAGCTTGAAAGAAACTTTAGCTACTTTGCTATAACTCTACTGTTGGACTTTTCAGAAATCTTGAATATTTTTGAAATTACAGTGTATTTCATATTTCAACTCATTTGAGGAAGTGACGTCATCAAATTTCTAAATCGCAAACCAGAAGAGTGAAAGACTTTC
Source organism: Aurelia aurita (assembly GCA_004194415.1). Taxonomy (NCBI): domain Eukaryota; kingdom Metazoa; phylum Cnidaria; class Scyphozoa; order Semaeostomeae; family Ulmaridae; genus Aurelia; species Aurelia aurita. The sequence goes on from REGM01000048.1 coordinate 646,452, forward strand.
GCTTGATACTGTATTGTAGATGTTCGTAAACTATGTTTTTCTGGAAAATTATTTGATGTTTCCTCAAACAGTTTAGAAATTACGATGATTTTAAGTTTTTTTCAAAATTTTTCTTGACTTCTGAAAAAAGAAGAAAAGCATTCTAATTCTGAAAATATTGAAGATTTCTGAAAATCCAATGGTAGAATTATTACAAAGCAGCTAAAGTTACTTTCAAGCCATTCCATTCAAAGAAATAGGTCACAGAATTTTACACCGACGTTTTTAAAGATTTGAAACCTATGCTTAACTAGTCCAGGAAAGCATGAAAATTTGAGGGGTCCAAAACTTTTGTAAGAGATTGTAGATATGTTTCTTTTGTGTCAAATTTCAGCTGCGTTGTTTGCAAGGAGTTTTTTACCGTTAAATTTTCTGCAGTTTCAAATTTTGCCGGTATCTTGTGAGCTAAAATTTCGTACCGTAACAATAGAGCTTTACTGTACTCAGAAAAACTATTTTTGCAGATTTTTCCAAGGTCGAAACTTGTTGACTCACCCGGTAGTGTTATCTTCTGCACTGTTCATGCATTGCATATGGGATTGTAGTCGAGATTATCAGCGAGACTGTAGGAAGCTGTGCAACTTAGAGAGGTGAGGTCTGCGTGATTTGATTTGAAGTAGCAGGTGGTTTATGATAAGTGGTGGCTATGGTATTCCATATTTGTTTATTGTTGGCTATGAGTGGATGTGGCTTGTTTTTAATGGATCTATCATGGAGAAAGTTGATTTACTTTGGAAAGACAAGCTCGCAGTTGATGGGTATTCTAGCTTCTAGTCACTGATTCAGGCAACTCTAATCAGGTATACTGTAAACAATTTGAGAGCTGAAATTCGAGAAGCTATTTGATTTTTCATGATTTTGTGCAAGTCGCCTTTTTCACGTGTTATGGGTAATCACACAATAGATTCTTGTCAACGAAATCCGACAAAGCATCGAGATTCTATGAATATGTTCAAGCGTTATAGAGTTTGATAAGAGAAAGAAAGATGAAATGCTTCATATTTCAATTATAGTTGATAAAATCACAATATTTCGCTCATATATCGGTACAGCATCATAAAGAAATAAATAAAGGTCGTCAACTTCGAAACAATTTTACATGACATAATATTTATTTTTAGATTTTTTTCCAACAGGCCACATTCTTTGTGAGTATTCCGTCACTTGTTGAGACACATTCATAGATCATAATAATCCATGTTTTTTTACGATCATCCCCTGTGCTGGAGGCCTCATCACTGACCATGGCCTGATGAAGTCAGTCGTTCCTTGAATCTGTGACTGCTTTTTGTATAGCTCTGTAGCACTGAGTCAGTGACGAATCAGGCTCCGATTAAAGGGCGGAAGAGGATGAACGTACCTTCCCCCCTTGTTATTGGCGAGATTGTTGTCCTTTTTTGCAACAAGAACCCATCATCATCATCATCATCATCATCATCATCATCATCATCATCGTCATCATCGTCATCGTCATCGTCATATCTTTATTTAAAGTAGGCTAAAAAAAGGAATAGCTAGGCTACAGCTAATTAACGCTTACTATTTACAATTTACATAATTTACAATTTGAAAATAAAACCATTATGGACTCAACTCCAAAGGACGTGGTTCGTGAGTTGAGCGTCATTGCCATGCCTCAGATTGTAGCTAATGTTTCGCGGATGTTTCGCTATTTTTAGCTTCTGGAGACAGTATTTCCGGTATAAAATTGTCGTGGAAGGGGGGAGGGTAAGGCTAATGATGTTGGCAAATATCTATAAATACAGGTTTGTATATTCTTGTAGTCTTTAATGACATTTTCCGGCGATCTGACAGGTGCTGCCCTAAAAAATTTTCCGGGGGCTTCGCCCCCATACCCCCGTTCTGTTCACTTTCGACGTTGCACATCTCAACAACATAGATTAAGAACGGATCTGCTGTAGGTCTGTTTTTGCAGGTCAGTGTATCCTGATTTTATTAGTTTCTGCTGAGCCTATCGTGCCTCCTTATTGCAAGACTTAACCATTACCTCTGCTATAGTACTGGTCGTGTGACATGGCGAACTACGTACGTGGACGGTGTCAATAAGTTTTTCAAGTCTTACTTTTGATTGTGTTTAGCCTGGTGCAAAATTTGGGATAATTCTGTACTTTAATTTACTGTCGCTTTCATGGTGATTAAAGGGGTCAATATGAAACACATGAATGTGTCAGCTAATGCTGAATGATCTTTAGGGATCGTCTCACCCAAAACAATCGGCGGAATTAGCGGAGTTTCTATGGCCGATCTTTTTCCGGAGATTTAGGAAATGATAATCTCTACCGTTATGCGTAGAAAACTCGGGCATAAGTGCCGGCGATATTGTCGCCACTTTGGATTATCGGTGGAAGAACTGCGATCGAAAAAATCTGCTTTTACTGAGACGATCCCTTAAATACGAATACATTGCTCTGATGAAAGCTTAACATAAAAACTAAAATTGATTCCTGCACGTGGTGATAGGCTCAAAATCTGACACTGATAACCTTATATTTCTAAATATGACAAAATCTTACAGACTCCCCACGATTCTATTACGCCTGAGTGGCGTATTAGATTGGTGGCAGGAATTATCGGGATCTGGAGGTTGGTCGTTCGGTCCCCGGCAGGACCTCGCTTTTCTAACGATGCTAGCTTACTCGTGTTATTGTTATAACAAATTATGTTATTTTTATTTCAATGAATGAAAAGGGCGTTGGTTGCATTTATAGCCAAAGTAGAGGGCGTGGTCCGAAAACATTTCTGGGGCTTTGTCCTAGACCCCGTCCTGTTTTGCCCCCCTCCCTCCAATAAAAAATCCTGGCGGCGCCACTGGACAGAATGTGATACAAACATACGAATTCAGGCGCTAAAACAAATATTTTTGTTCGTATAGCCCTGACGAAAGAAGCAAACATTGTTTGCCAAAACTTTGACAAGTGCTTGCCAAGCAAAATGTTTGTCCGTTTGGGGACCTTACAAAAAACATAGCTTGGCAGACGTTTTTTGCTTGTGACAAGCAGAAAATGTTTCAGAACTTTTAAAAAACATTACCCAACAACTTCTACTTAGGGCCTGTTTACATGTTCCCGCCTTGCCGGGATATCTCGCTTAGGCGGGATATCGCGTCTTGCCGGGACGNGAAAAGGGCGTTGGTTGCATTTATAGCCAAAGTAGAGGGCGTGGTCCGAAAACATTTCTGGGGCTTTGTCCTAGACCCCGTCCTGTTTTGCCCCCCTCCCTCCAATAAAAAATCCTGGCGGCGCCACTGGACAGAATGTGATACAAACATACGAATTCAGGCGCTAAAACAAATATTTTTGTTCGTATAGCCCTGACGAAAGAAGCAAACATTGTTTGCCAAAACTTTGACAAGTGCTTGCCAAGCAAAATGTTTGTCCGTTTGGGGACCTTACAAAAAACATAGCTTGGCAGACGTTTTTTGCTTGTGACAAGCAGAAAATGTTTCAGAACTTTTAAAAAACATTACCCAACAACTTCTACTTAGGGCCTGTTTACATGATCCCGCCTTGCCGGGATATCTCGCTTAGGCGGGATATCTCGCCTTGCCGGGACGTTTTTTCTGCTTGTGTTTACATGAGAGACAGAGGCGGGACGGGATGAAAATTATCCACGCTTATTAGCTTTCAGCGATTACCATAACAAAAGACTGATCATTATCGCATGCGCATTGACGTCAATTTCATCCCGGCAAGGCGGGCTATCCCGCCTGTTTCTGTTTACATGGAGAAAATCATCCCGGCTAGACGGGGTATCCCGCCATGCCGAGGCGGGATGAAAACATCCCGGCAAGACGGGACGGGATGAAATTCCCATGTAAACGCAAAGTGAGAATTGTATGTGTTTCTATAGGCAGCCGGGGTATCCCGGCAAAGCGAGATATCCCGCCTAGGCGAGATATCCCGGCAAGGCGGGATCATGTAAACAGGCCCTTAATTCTGCTTGTCAAGCAATGTTTTGCGACGTGGCCAAACGGGAATACATTGTTTCGCATGCAATTCGGAAATGTTTTGGCAAGCAATGTTTGCTCGTTTGACTTAGGCGGTCCGAAAATGTTGGCATCCCTTCCACCGGGTAATTGGCGCCCATTCTGCAACTCACTCTCCTCTGCGAAGGAGAGTGCTGCAAACTTGTCCCCTTATCTTTGGGTGGTTCCGCCCTTGTGATAACTGTAGAGCCGTTTTGAAAGAATTTATTGATATCCAGGTAGTTCGTCAAAGACTTGGAAAGAATGAGATAAGGGAAGCGATAAAAGCAATAAAAGCAATTTGCGAATAAATGATCTCGAATACTGATTTATCATAATTATTCCCAGTATGTGGTCCTTTTAGATATGACAGACATTGTTTTTCCGTCTGATTTTTGGCATACTGTATTTATTCATCAGTGTCTCGGGACGTAGATCAGAAGAGCGAAACTCCGAACTGTTCTTTCTGCTATGAGACATTTCATCATTTTCGTAAATTGACATTTCATGAATAACAGAGAGGTTGGCTGCAAAGGTTATCGAAGAGACAAAATAAATACAGGTAAGGATAGATCGGTGGTTTTCAATTCATCATTTCTACAGATCGTTGAATTATGATGACCTTTTCCTTTTCCAGACAATTCAAAAGGACTGACGGCAAAGAAACACAGGACCAGTTTTGTACCATTCTCATTTCGCCTGAATCAGGGAGGTGACAAGGCTAATATGAATTATAGAGATGTTTGCTGCGGAGGCTATCGAAGGGACAAAACAAGTATAGGTAAGCATAGCTTTTAATTGCTACAATGAAAGAGGTTTGTCCTGTGCAAAGCGCAACTTTGTCAAAAATCGAGGAACGAAAATGACGACGACAATCATGGTTTGAATTGTATTCTATTCAACTTCCATTAGTTAAATTACGTCACAGTCGTATTATCTCATTGCGAGCATTGGGCAATGGATTATCATCTCTTTCTTTATCGCCAATTTTTCAAATTCGATGAAAGTTCATCCTGCGCTGGCAACGACATTTGACCGTAAAGCCTTAGGTCAAAATGAAGTAGTGTCTCTTTTAGACATTGTTCTAATTATGTTTGTGCGAAGAAGGAAACTAACATAGCAAAGCTTGTAATTGTTCTGATTTTGTAGTGAACACAAGAAGCGTTCATAATGATATTCATAAATGATTTATTCGTTTTGGTCAAAAGCAATGCTGTTGTTGACAAAAACTTTTCGACAACGAAAACTGATTACAATGACAAAAACATAGCTGCTCCATGTTTTTTCGAAATAAATTTTTAAAGCATAACATATCAACTTATAACATATCAATTTAAATTGACCGCACTCATAAACGTGCTCTTCGAATCCTCTATGGAGACTACGAATCGTCATTCGAAACATTGCTCACTCGAAGTGGCTGCTTTAGTATACATGTCAAAAACTTGCAGAAACTGATGACAGAAATTTACAAGTCCATGAAATCACCTGAATCCTTCGCTTGTGTGCGAATTTCATGAAAAGAAACATGTAACGTACAATCTAAGAATACAATACTTATGCAAACTGCCAACAATTAGGACATTGGGCTTTGGACTCGAATCACTGTCTTTTAGAGGTAGTTTCTTCTGGAACACTCTCGATGACAGTTTCAAACAAGAATCAACATTATCGGCCTTTAAAAAGAGGATTAAAGAATGGGCTGGAGATAAATGCACCTGTAAAATATGTCGCTAATTATATAAGCTCTTTTCTTTACTGATTTTGTATATATTATGTTTGTAAATAGTTGGTTTGAATTAGTATTTTCCTTATACTACTGTAAATACCAACTTTAAATATTGATATATTGATATATTGATATTGATATATTGATATTGATATATTGATATATTGATATATTGATATATTGATATATTGATATTGATATATTGATATTTTGATATTTTGATATATTGATATTGAGATATATTGATATTTTGATATTTTGATATATTGATATTGAGATATTTTGATATTTTGATATTTTGATATATTGATATATTGATATATTGATATATTGATATATTGATATTTTGATATTTTGATATATTGATATTGAGATATATTGATATTTTGATATATTGATATATTGATAT